>JAADYU020112219.1:0-12235 GCA_011763375.2 Heteractis magnifica | reverse complement strand
GAATCCAAACAATAGGTTTTGCTCATTTGCATTAGGTTCGGCTCATGTGAAGTACGGCGTTTGACCCGGGCCTTAGTGTTTTTGTCCTTTGATATCAACCTTTTCTTTGGAGCCTTCAAAAAGCTTCACTATTCAAAAATTACAACTGTACCAAACTCGCTTATTTTCGCGATTTTCTCGAGACAGTATTTCTCGCAGCTTTGAGATTTTCGGAAGCGTGTCAGCATTTAATTTTATCGATAACCCAACCTAGAGGAAACAACGTAAAAAGAGGAATGTCCATCAATTTTAATTTTTATATAGACATAGCGTTATTTCATTGCATGTTTGTAACTTTTGTCGAACGACAATTTTTAAGAGGGGTGTTACATGAATGCTATCGATACAAGTTCTAATAAGTGATAATAGTTTCAGAGTCGAATTTCGTATTCAACAACATTCGTGTTCATTCGGTTTATGTAGATCACTGACATGTTTCGTGACACTGACGTTTCACTGACATGTTCTGCAAAATTGAAAACAGGATATTGGTAATTTTCGCGGCAGCTTTTTTAGCAGTTTCATGAGCCTCATTTCGCGATTGTTTGTAATCGCGAGGAAATAAGTAAGTGACAAGTTAAAAAATCTCATGACTCGCTTCTTTTTCCAGTCTGACTCTTAATCGTTTAAATCATCGTTGGAATCAAATAATAACGTTCGTATTATATTACTAAAATCGCTTGAGTTTGTATTGTGTAGTCATGTTTTTCTATATATATATATTTCTCACGACATCGCATAGTTCTATAACCAATACGGTGACCCCCTCTGTTTTTGACTTGCCTACAATGATCTTTAAATGACAGACTTTTTAAGAAAATTCATTGACGAAATCCAAGGCTCCAGGACTACCTTAAGCAGTTTGTTTGATCATAAAACTCGCTAATAAATAGCATATATTAAAAAAATTCTTTTTTTATCGCTGTCTTTACTTAAAAATTGGAATATTTATATTCCAAAGGGATAATCAAAGATGTGGCGCTCGTCACCAAGAGCAAAACGGTGTTTTCTCGTAATTCATTTTATAACCAAAAAAGTGCCTTCAGAGGCTAAAATTAACTTTTTAGACTGAATAAATATTTTCTTTAAAATAAAATAGCTTTTCATATTTCAAAACGGCCAGGTAATGCAGCCAATATTTGTATGGGGCTGAAATGGTTACCACTGGGGCCATTTTAGCTCTTTCCAACCATAACGACCCCACTCACTAGGGGCTGAAATAGCTTTTGACTTGTTGGGGCTGATCAGTCACTTGATAATCTCTGAATGTTTTCTTTTACTATCAAAAATATGTTAAAATAAGTGTGAAAAATGACGAAAACATAATGTTGAGCTATGTTTCATGGTTGTAAGACACGGAGAAAGAAAGATATTAATGTTTGAAGTTTTGTGTATACGAAGTGTAAATATCCAAACAAAACGTTGCTTAGCGTCCCGGCGAGTAAATGCTCGAAAAAGTTTGATTTTACTACTTTGTTCTCAAACAAAACGTCAGAACTCTTATTTAAGATCATAAAATCTTTATGTTCACCTAAGTTTCATCGTTCCAAGGCAACTAGAAAGAAAGACATTGAAGATTGAAGCTTTTCGTAGACGAGGTGTGAATATCCAAACAAAACACCAAGCTTTCTTGGTAAATGTTTGGTAAACTCTAGTTTTATTCTTTACCAATCAAAAATAAGTGAAAATCTTTCTTCCAATAGCTAAACTTTGTGGATGCAAGTCACTAAAATGAGCTGAAGGGAATAGTTTTACGTTTTTACTCGATAAACGTTTGAAAAAAGTAATCTCTAGTCGTGCGTAATCTGTCAATTAACATTCACCTTTATTCAATCTAGAGACATGCCTAAACTGTAAGTAAATGTCCCTATAAGACAAATAGCCACGTGTGTGTGCCATGAGGGCTGATGTTTGGGACGCAGGATATTGGAACTCTGAGCTCGTTCCCTAATTCAGCCCCACAGTTTTCTTAATATTCGTAACTGGGAAGGACATTTATTATTCCATGATCTGTGCTGAATGAAAATGGGGTTGGATCCTTTCAGGACCACTCATTTCGATCATGATAAATTTGTGTATCGCAATGAAATTGGACAGAGCAGATTTCAAGCCCTATTTATATTCAGTGAGTCTTTACTTATACAGTCAATGTCATTAACGTTGTCCACCGAAAAAAGACATTTAGACTAAAAGACATATCACGTGATACCAAAAAATCTCGCTCTAAATATATGTTAAAGGATATCATTGTGTACGTAGAGTTTATATTTATTATTCCCTGTTAACTGTTAATAATACTACAGTTTAAATTTGAAATTTTATCCGTTTAAACGAATAAACAAATGAATCACGTGAAATTTCTTTTAGTCTAAATGTCTTTTTTCCGCGATGGACAACGTTAATGACATTGACTGTATGTTCACTGTTTTCAGAACGAATTGTTATTAGGGACATGGGAAATACAGAGACCACAACTAGAACGAGTATAGCAAACGCTCGAGGTAAGAATCTAGGTGTCTTGAGATAAATTCAAATTCGTTTTTGACATTGGGGGGGAGGGAAGGCAGGTGAAATGTAATGATATTATGAATAATAATTATAAGAAGAACAAGAAAAAGAAGAACAAGAACAAGAACAAGAAAAATAAAAATAAAAAATAATAATAACAATAATAATAATAATAATAATAATTTATTAGATTATTAATAAAATTGTTGTTATTATTATTATTATTATTATTATTATTATTAAAATAATAATAATAATAATAATAATAATAATATACTGGGAAAATTTGAAGATCCTCCTTGTCAGAAAAAGAAAAAAAAAAAAAAAACAAGTATCCCCCAGGATAGGCTTTAATAAAATTTTGCATCCCCCTTCAATGTCAAACAAACAAAAACAAAAGCAAAAACAAAAACAAAAACAAAACAAAACAAAACAAAACAAAACAAACAAACAAACAAACAAACAAAATGAATGCAGCCTAGCCTACAGTCAAAACAATATCCTCTAGGTTATGTGGAGGTAGTAGGGATGAACATACTAAAGAAGGTATGGATCCTATCTAGTGGGCGTAACAATAGATATTTTTATCCCTAAAAGGTTCCAACGTCAAAACTGAGACTCGTATTACTCAAACTCTTACGCCTTTTCGTGTAAGTCCTCCCTCCCCTCCGATTCCTAGGGGACATTAAGTTATCCGCGAATTATTCGGAAATTGAATTGGTTATTTACAGTGAGCTTCCATTGAAACGAAGGCTCCAGAATGACAAGCAAATAGCTAATCTGATTTCAAGTACGGAATTGATTTTGAATTCTAAACGTCCGTTAACGCAAGCTCTGAGTGAATAACTACCTCAAATTTCGAATACTGAGACCATTCATTATTTGAGCCTAGGGGGTACGGTCCGTTTCAATTTGATTGCGACACGTCTGGCTAACTAGTTGAATGTTACTTTGGTCTAAGATTGCGACCCAGCTGCAGATCCTGACTACTTTCACGAGGTTTTGACGGATAAATGGCTTGCCAGGTACTTTGGTAACAGCGCTGAGCAAAATTTGGCAATCGGTCTTTCAAGGGTAAAGGTCTCATACGGCGATGCCTTGTCTGTCCAGAGGAAACTGCGAAACGAATACTTCTCTTCTTGGAATGAAACCTGTACAGTCACTGAAGCCAAAAGCATATCTATACATAACCTGGAAGAACTCACTTCAAAGCTGGAAGATCAGCTTCAAGGGGTAAATATCAGCATCAGAAGGAGAATGGAAGGGATCAGATGGTCGTCGGCTTGGTCTCACAAGGTTTATGAGTTTACTTTTGGTGACAACATTGATGGTGGAGAGGTCTATTTTGGGATGATCTGCCTTGCCAAAAGCCCCGATGGCCAAACCATCGATGCCATCAGCTCACTTTATAAGCTGGATTTCACTCTTGCTAAGGAGAAAGTGGTCACTGAAAAAACATTTAATTTGTTAGGTTTCATACCTGTGGACACCAAAACCACAGTTCATTATCGTAGCCGAAATCTTGGTTATTTTACGAAAAAACAAATCACAAATTTCTGCCGTTTAAAAGCTATGGAATCTTTCAAAACCAGAGGGTTCATTGACCAGATATCTTACGTCAATTCCCTTTCAGACGTTAACGATTGAGCTTGCATATCCGATTTGTCTTTTGAACGTACAATTGGTGCGAGAATTAGTCAAGGTATCTGTACCATGTAGCTTATCAGATGTTAATGGAGCTTACTTCATCGTCGGTGGAATATTAGGCGTAAATTTAGCCCCTGTTTCAGTTTAAAAAGTATAATTTCAAGAAACAATCTTCTGCAAAAACAAAAGAGAAATACGGAATAAAAAAGACAAGTTCCCACGAAATCCCACTGGATAAGGACACCAAATGTTTTGGAACCAAAATTTAATGAAAGCAATATGTGCTATATGATAAATATGAGATTTGTGATATTTTTCAAAAACATGGTACACAAATGTTAAACAAGTTAATAATAAAATATCCCAAAAGAGTATGAAATAAGAATTTTTTTCTTTGCGTACTTTTCTTTGAACAAAATCACTTTACGTCATCAGGTGCTTAACGTTGATTATCTCGCTTAGGCCCGCTTTACAAGGAGGGAGGGTAACCCTAGTACTAGGATTACTCGCCAGCTAGGGTCAATAGATAGCTCGGCTTTACAAGGAAAAACTATAGGTAGGGTAACCCTAGTGCCCGGGGTAAACCTTGTTCCACCATGATGGCCGTTTGTTGATTTGTGCTACAGGAGGGCTGAGAACTAGTAAAAGTTGTCCCGCGAAGGCGAGTTATCCCTACCTAAACCATGGCAAGGGAAAACTTAACCCGGGCACTGAAGGGTTTCCCTATCAAACAGAAGGGGTAACCCTAGCACTAGATCAGATACAGCATTTCCACGCATATTGTATATTGCTTATGATAGTCTAGGTTCGCTAGATCGTGTTTGACTAAAATTTGAACATACATGTAAATTGGGCTGAGAAAATCAGCTTTAAAGTTCATGCAAATCAGGACGAATCTGTATCAGAGATACAAGCTCCTCCACGCTTATGATTTTCTATTGTTTTGGCCTCATTAATTATTCATGAGTATTATAACTTTATTTACTTTCAATATACAGATCAAGCCGACTTCTTAGTCGGTAAAAAATATTACCAAATGTCTGCAGGCCAATATACTAAACGGTTTGTATGGATATGTATTATGGTAAATGTTCGCTTTTTCCTGAGGTTGAGTGTGTAAGTGAGGATTCACCGTCGTATGATCTGGGAATATAATACAGTTCCATTCTCCGATTTTCGTAGAGTTGACAATTTGAATCTCTAGATTAACTCAGTCCTGGAGACAAAATAAAGAAGACACGTTTTTATCTCCGGGTCGTCGCCTAGCGTGCAACGTTTTGACAATGCTAAGGAATTCAGTCATTTTCGAATTCACTGCCTACGTATCCTTGCATTAAAATCGGTGAACCATCTCCTATTTGCAATAGACCCCCTCCTTCTTCTAAATAAAGTTTGAGTTAGAAATTTTTATAAACGTTTTGCGGAAACTAGTTCTCAAAAATCGGAGAAGTAAATTTCGCGAAAATTTAGTTCCAACAAGGCTTAAAACATTCTGAGCTTGAAGTACGGGAAAGTATTAGCCAGGTACTAGCGTTTCTAGGGGACAAGCCACTTCCGTTTCCGGTATAAATCCCTTCACATCATTCGGAAGTCGAATTAATCACAAGGTTAGAAACGTGGGTAGCTTTCTTTGAACCCCCAACAAAGATGACATGCCTCACGAATGTTAATGCCTGAACAGCGAGAGCTAAAAGAATATTTATTGTACCCTTGAAGGTCTTGAAAAAACAATTTGGAAAAAAAAAACCCAAAAAAACACCCGCTTCCGTTTCCGGTCAATCCATCTTACTGGGCCGGAAGTAAAATAGCTAGAGAGCGTACGTGGACTACCCTTTGGCACGCACCATAGGATCGTGCCGACTTGATGTTGCACTTATGTGTCATATTGAACCCTTTTTATACCCCTTATAAAAAATCGAGATGCTTTGCATCATAAATTGAGATGCTGTCCTTTAGTATTATGCTAGTAATACTTTTTTCTTTTTCCATCATCATTTATGTGTTTCTCAGTCCTGTACCTCTACGTTTCCTTGGAATATTTTATCATTGTTTATATATTCTTCTTTCAGTAACAGATTTTGGTTTAGTTGTTTAACTTTTTTCATGCATGTTTCCTGTAATTTAGTTTTCCAGGTGAAGAGCCTGACCAACTTTGCTGTTCACAACTCATTATATGATTTTGTTTTAAGTGTTGAAATATGATACCCAATCCACACTAAATATTACTTGTAACCTTCCCATTGTCACTGCATAGGAAGTATTAAGCGACAATTCATTGTTGCAAAAAGGTTGATTGATTTCCCATCGAGACTGACACTTCTGTTCCATCACGTGACTTGCACCCTTAACGCATTGCCATAACGATGATTCAGTCAGGATGTACTCTCTGGTAGATTACTTCCTTTTTACCTTCACATTTCGCAGAATACCGAGCAGCAGTGAAAAGGAAATCACTCAACCTTAATAAAATAAGAATCAAAAACTAAATCAAACTATTATCATTGTTATCATGTAATTACAAGTATGTGATGCAGCTCTCAATGTCAAGGGGAAGGGGGTGGCTAGGACTACGGCAGGGATTTGATTCTTTTTCAAAACTATTATTCAAACAGAGTGAAACATTGCATATTTCTATTTCCTAGGCAAGTGCTCAGTCAAAATCCCAACACACATGGAATAGCACATCAAGTCAAATCCCAACCATATATAAGCCCAGCCTCGACTCTGCCTCCCCTCCTCTGCTGCCAGCTTAACACTGAAAGCTTCATAGCTTTTCTTAGATCATTAAGTGCAATGCATCCATGTTGCATCATGTATTTTAGACCCACCACCTTCCCCTCAGAATGTTTATCCAATACACTGAATGCCAATATGGCGTCCAATTAGAATTGCTATTGTTCTGGACTCACTAGCCTCATGTTTAAGTGGAAATACAAAAGCGTTTTCACATGTATGAGAGGCTAGTGAGTCCGGAACAATAGTTATTCAAATTGGAAGCCATATTGGCATTCAGTGTATGACAAAGATCATAATCAGTAAAATAGCTACCTGTTTAAGTATTTTCCTGCAGCAGGATCAACACTTCCATTCTGCACCAGAGGGACAACTCTTCAATAAAAATCAAAAATAAATAAATGATTAAAAATGTTTATGTGGGCATACAATTTAAAGATAAATAAATAAATAATTACTAATAAAGTGCAAACTTGACAACTTGCTGTTATAGATCTATTTCATAATAGCAGATTTCTAATGTTGCTAAATAAGATTCTCCATCATTTTCTCACAAATTAAAATGCTAGTAAGTAATTAGGATTTAAACTTTTTCCTCAAACTTTCAAATTTACTTGGATAAACATCTTCTCTCTAATGGAAGACCACATTTTTATGAAACATTGAAATTCAAAACATTGTGCAAATGAGCTGCTGCCTTTATGAAAAAGGTCAATAGACTTTTTACAACAATCACTCCCCCTGAGGAGCTCTCCTATCAGGTTCATTATGATAGTTAAAATTTTGGTTAAACTTATACGTACCTTCTTTCAGTTTGCCTGCATACTGTTCTTGCAACATGTAGGAAAGCACTGCTCTTCCCCCCTGACTAAATAACACACAGCAACATAATATACCACAAAGTCAGAAAAGTTGTTAAAAATGCTAAAAAAGGTTTCGTACAATCACCACATTGGATGGCAGAAACAATAAAATCATTTTACATGAGAAAGGACTCAATCCCTTAGGGGAAAGAGATTCTATTGTTCTGCCATGCAACATGGCTGCCGTCACTTGGTAGTGCAAAACCTTTATTTCTTGGAAAAATTTAGCCAAATTTACACAGCCTTGGTTAGGAATAACATACCGGAAGAATAAAGTTTTTGAGAGGAGAAAGTTGGTTGTGGTAGACATCTATCCATTTCTCTAGTTCAGGGATGTATCCCTCATTAAACTCTGTCTGTTCTGAAAAAAAATTTAATAACACCATTATCATTATATTTTTCCAATTCTGAAAGTCCATTGTAATTTATGAATGGAATTTGTATCTTTGTTTATTATTGCCTTACAGTCAAACTTCATCATTGGGTCTATAGATAAAGGTCAGTGGATAACAGGTGTTCAGGACTAAGGGAGGGAAGAATTTAGTCCCAAAATACTGACTGAATAAGTGACCTGAAAGGGGTGGATCCAGAGGAGGGGTCCAAGGGATGTTCAACCACCCCCCTCCAAGATGAGCTCTACTTACAGTCAACTATGGATGTCATATTTATTTATTTACTTTTGGTGCTCAAGTCCCAATCAAAAATGGTGCACCCCCTCAAAAAAAATCCTGGATCCATCTCTGCCTGATGCCCAAGCGCATTTGAAAATTTCTGACTGATTGATATTTGCGCTTTATAAATAAAATTATTATTATTATTATTATAAAGCTCCCAATAGCTATATAAACAAGGTAATGTCCAACAGCCACCTTAACTTACTTAGTTTTCTTTCTCTTGATGTTTCTCTTGGAGTTGCAATATTGGAACCAACCTCTTGTAGAATACATTGAATCTAGCAGACAAAAATAACATAAATAAAAATCAGGAAAATTCATACAGCTGACTCTCTTTTAAGTGACCACTTCAAGGTAGTGAGTAAGTACTCCCTTACAGCAGATGGTCACATAGGGGGAATGGTGCCACAGGGAGCCCAAAGCTATTGAACAGTACTACATGTCTGATTGTTTGTTAAAAAGGACATAATTTTGCACATAAAATTCAATATCAGTACTGACGATGTCATTTATTAAGTTTTTTGCCCAAGAAATGATTTGATTTTTAAGGTGAATTTTAGGTATGAAAGGTCAACTTTAAATACACCAGCAAATGTGACAAAATAGCAATGCTACAAAGAATTTCATAAATGCAGAGAGTATATGGTTTGTGGGAACATTTGGAAACAATATTGAAATAAAAAGTTGGCATACTTTTTCTAGTTTATTTACAAGATCATCTTGTCCTGATTCTTTACAAAATTCTCTTGCAACTCTACTCAGGAAAAAATAAAATATTGCCTTTATTTCTTGGTTGTTTGGATTAGATAATACACAGAAAAATAAAATTCATTTCAAATATACTTTACCCAATTTGAGATGAGAGTTCATCATTAGTGCCGAGGGCTTCAAAAAGAATATCATTTTTGGGTAATCGCTGTCCACCAAACGTGCTGGAAAACCCTGGAAAACCCAAGTTTTTGAATGGAATATGTCAAACTTTATGCACCTATTAGTGTTTAGCCCCACAGTGAGAGGGGATGGGCAACCCAAGGGGAATACACATAGGATTTTATTCCTGGGGTCAGGTATTTGACAAGTACATTCTACCCCAGAGGAGGGAATTTGACACTTGACAGAACGAGAGAGCCTGAAAGATAGGGTAAATTTGACATTTGCTAGATTTGCTTCCTGGGGGTAGGGAAATTGACTCCGCCATCTCCTGGGTCTCTCCTTCCCCACTAGGGCTAAACATTGATAGGTGCGTATATGAAAAATACAGAAATCCCTAAAGAAGTCCCCCCAAGGATTGAACTCTTTTCTTACTCCAGAAGGCAGGTGGTGGGAGGGGGAGGGGAGGGGAGGAGCTGATGGAGCTTTGAAGCATTTGACTTAATAGATCACAGCCATATAAGCAGTGACAATATTTCTGCATATATTTTAATAGTAACATAGTATTTGGTAGGAAGATAAGGACATTGCATCTCAGTCATACCAGGGGGGTGATTGGAAAACAAAAAATTGACAGGGCAGGGGAGGGTGAGATTGACCTTCTACATTAAGTAATGATCTGAGTAAGAACTAGGCAGTCCAACTGCAAAAGTAAACAAACAATTGTGAACATTTTATTAAATTATCCAATTAAATCTAGCAATATGATTGGTGGAGAACAAAAAATCCTGAAAAAAATACTTGAAAAAATTGAGTTTTCATTGGTTTTTCCAAATTATATTGTCCAGTCCACCATTTCCATTGTCTCAGCCAAATTTGGTTGACTTTCTATGAGCCAATCAGACGCTAGAGACAATCTAAGATCTTTCATCTGGTCCCACCATATTGATTATTAACCTTACAATTTAAAAATTGAGAAAATTTATGAAAATGATCTGTATATTTGTAAACTTTATTGGCTTTTACTATAGCCATGCATCTTTAAAGTTAGTCTTAAAGCTTTTCTGCCGTTCTTGTTTGCCAAAATGCCATTTAAAAGCATTTGTTGTTGTCCTCAACACGAGTAGTGGGGTCATGGACCCATTGGTGTCAATCAAGCAGCAAGCAGCTATGTGTCACACAGACTGATATTTTGGTCATTGGCCATAAAAATGTCAACATGGAATCTTCCAACGTTATATATTGTAATAATCTCTAATGAATATTAAAACTCAGATTTTATGAACCAAATGCTATTTTGAAACCGGATATAAACCTCTGGCAATGGAAGCAAAATTTGCATAAATTACAACGATGCTGCTAAAAATACGTAGTTCTTTGTGCAATTGAAATAACAACGTGGATGTTTCCTCAGTGGCATAAATCTATGTGTTTTCATTTCTAGAAAAGACCTGATAACAATTTCAGTAGTTTGTGTTCACATGGTGGAATATGGTATTTGGCAGGAATGTATTCTCTGCACCATTCGTTTTTCTGATCTGTGATTACTAGATGTGTCATTGCCCTACCAGGTTGTAACTTTCTAATATATTCGTATGTTTCTATAAATCAAGGCGTTTTATATGTACAGAATAAAAAAGCTAGGTTTCATCTGCAAGGACTTCATGACTGTTGTATGTCAATCTCTTTTGAAGAAAGCGCTTCGCTACGGGGTATCTCGGAGCTTTCTGACTGAAAAGAGGAATCTCTGCTAAATGGCGCATACGATTTTTCCTTAATTTGAGTGTGGCAAATTTTATCTTTCTCTTAAATGATAGAGTGGGAGGGAAATCTGAAACTAAATAAGAAAATCCTAAATTTTTCGATTGAAATTTGAATTTGACACTTTTTGAGCTCTAGACCAATGATGAACGCGTATATAATTCAATTAGTAGAAATTGGCGCCATTGAAATAACTGCTCCTATTGCCGCGGTTTATGGTTCTTTTGCCTAGTTCTTACGCGGATCATTACTTTATCAAATATTTCTTATTTATTATATTTCATTACTTTATCAAAATTTATCCAACAAATAAGATAAACGCATGATCTTTCAAGAAAATACTGCATTACCACCTTTGTCTCCTGTTCTGGTGTAGATTCTTGGGCCTGGTTCTTCTTCTGAACTATTTATTTTGCAACGAAAAAAATGTTTTTTGGTCATTTTTACGCTATTGAAAAAGTTAGCAAATTAAAACTACCGTTTTAAAACCGGCCAAACTTCAATAAATACTCCACATCGTTTGTTAGATAATGAGATAAATATTCTATAAATGCATACCTTGAACAGAATCCTCTCGCTCCTACAGCAACAGGTCTTTTTAAAACTAAAGAAAATGGACGCAAACACACACGACCAGCCGCCATATTGAACCTGCAACCGCTGACTAGTTATGCAGGACACAGGCAGCCCATGCAACGGCTCTGAAATTTTACTGAAAGAAGAAAAATAAATAAATAAATAAATAAATAAATAAACAAACAAACAAATAAATAAATAAACAAATAAATAAAAAATAAAAAATAAAAAATAAAAAATGAACAAACAAACAAACAAACAAACAAACAAACAAATAAATAAATAAATAAATAAATAAATAAAGACCAAAAATCTATAATCACACTTTAATGACTTTTTGTATTAAACTCTACTTGATCCTTAGCAAATGTGTCTGTTACATGGGACATTTGAGGGGGCCGCTGATCAGACGGCCAACTGGCCGGCTAAAGGAATAGCTGTTATTACGGACACATACAGATGAGATGCATTATGCATTGTATTGACCCGCGCGCGCCAGTACGGGTCACATGATAAAAAATATTATTATATCCACATCCACTGGATATGAGCAATCGCGCGCTC
>JAADYU020112108.1:2055-12240 GCA_011763375.2 Heteractis magnifica | reverse complement strand
CTGCAAGAGATTCTCGCGAATCCTCGAAGTAAACAAATTGTAATTCCTATAGATGACCTCGAACACTCCTATGCTATCTTTGCTTCTGTCTTCAAATGTTGTCTGCGTTCATTGTTATTTAAAGACGACTCCATTTTGAGCCAGACAGGGTGTGCCTGTCGCGAGCTGGCGTGGTATGGCATTGCTAATTATAGCAGTAGTTAAACCCGGGCACCTGTTGGTGGTCACAGGAAAGGGTCACTGGTGGTAAATCTGTCCATAACGATCAGATAACTAGACGACTTCTCAATGAATATTGAGAAATCTCTTAAAATCCAAGATGAAAAGTCATATCAAATGTTCAATGTCTTATGGAGTTCTTTTTCAACGATAAAGCGAATAATTGGGATGAAAATTAAAAAATTCCAGTTTACATCTATAAAGCATCTTCTTGATCAGTTCGATTGATCTTAAATGACCGCTTCGTGAAGTTGTCCCTGACAGTTACTGAACCCTAATGACACTCTAGACAGACTAAGTGATTAATGAGCTAGCAGCAGAACAAGCACAGCATCTGACAACAGCACGAACAAGAACAAACTACAAGAGGAAAACATACAACAATAAAACAAGCTATCAAAACCAGAGGCAACATCGCCTTATGATAGAACTGTGAGGTAGAGCAAGAAAATATGATGTGATTACGAAATTCAGGGCGATCGAAAGCGAGCGAAACTCTCTTCTTTCACAGTTTAAGAGGGACAATGCTGCGAACTTCTAACTTATCGTGAATTAATGTTCCTTACCTTACTTTTGACTCACAATTTTAAAAATTACCAACTTGATTTCTTAACAAGATTAAAGATGTGACAAAAAACACTAGGTTCAGAACAGAACACTGAGGTCGAAAAATGGCTCAAAAGAATTAAAAACCGAGCGTAAAAATTTAGAAACAAAGAGTGAAATAATAAACAATTAGTGTTTATTGAATGAGGAAAATAATAAGACATTGTTTGGGTTGTTTGTTTATAAAATTTGCTGTAAGAAGCGTTCGAACTCCAGTTAGTACCTGTTTATTTAATAAACAAGTCAGCCAATTAAAGGCTGGGATACGCAGGTAGTGTGACACATCGCAGGATAGATTGCACTGTGGGAATCCTTTTGCTTGATCGACTACAAAAATAAGCACTGAAAGCTACTCTTGATGAAGTATCAATTTCCTTTTTTAGGAGATTTGGGATTGTAATTGAAATTTTAGTTTTTCATTATTGGCCATTTGGAAAAAGCTTGAATAAAATTCAAATTACACAGAAAAAAAAGGAAAGAATACGGCAGTTCGTAATGTTTTGACAAACATGAATCGCTTGAAAGATCCTACTTTGAAAGGTTTGCTTTGTAAAGACGAAACTACTTTTCCTGGCCGCTTAAAGCTAATGTAGCGATCTCAAATCTGAAGAAGTTTAGGGCGTTTCCCTGTGTTAGTGAGGTGGCTAAAATAGAATCCAGGTGATCCATTTGTAATGGAACTGTTGCTGTTTAAAGTTCATGTGGTTGATTGATCTCTAGGGTGGGGCTGACTCATATCATCACTGATTTTGGCTCTTCCTCATGCTTGCTCTAAAAACCTGAATCCATCAGTCTGCATTTTATTTACAACAAGGCTTTGAAGCGTTCGAGGCGATTATGGGGTTCCTCAAAGTTCTAGCTTTGGTTCTCTGTGTTAATATACTAACGACTTTTGCTAAGCCTCCCGAGTCGATCTTAAAGAAGGCTCCAAGTAAAACAGTCAAAACGGCAGCAAAAGTTCCGACTAAAGCGCCGATACAACATTTGGCTCCCGCCAAAGCTGACCAAGTAAAACTAGTCAAAGCCGTCAAGCCTAAGCCAAAAGTATCGGCTCCAGTAAAGCAACAGAAACATGTGGTACACGACAAGACCACCACCACCAAGGATAGTCCGTCCAAGGTTGTTCACAAGATTCATGTGGACGAAATTCACGAAAAGAATTCAAGTTTCCGACACCACAATTACGAAGAAATGACTTGGCTGTTGAAAGAATTTGCTCGAAAGCACAAGGACATTGCGAGGCTGTACGACATCGGTAAATCTGTACAGAACCGTAAACTCTGGGTCATGGAAATCTCTAATAATCCAGGACAACACGAACCGGAGGAACCTGAGGTCAAGTATGTGGCGAATATCCATGGCAACGAGGTGATTGGCAAAGAAATGCTGCTTCATCTGATTCGTTATCTTTGTCATAACTATGGCGTTAACAAGAGAGTCACAAACATCATCGATACGACTCGTATTCATATATTACCGAGTATGAACCCTGACGGGTACGAAATGGCGGCCACGGATGACCAGCACAGTGCGGGAAGTAAAAACGCTAACGGTATTGATCTGAACAGAAACTTCCCGGACCAGTTTTTTCCGAGCACCACAGGACCTCCACAACCTGAAACTCGTGCCGTTATGAAGTGGATTCGTTCCAACCCCTTCGTTCTCTCGGCCAGTCTTCACGCAGGTGCTCTGGTAGCGAGCTACCCATATGATGATAATCCTTCTGGGAAGACGTCTTACAGTGCTTCCCCTGATGATGACGTGTTTCGGGAAGTCGCTAGGTCGTACAGCCAGTCCCATCCCACAATGCACCTCGCTAATGCTCCCTGGAAGTGCAAGGATAAACAAAAGGAGCATTTTATTGATGGTATTACTAACGGCGCTGATTGGTTCAGTATGTCTGGCGGAATGCAGGATTTCAACTACGTCAATTCGAATTGTTTTGAGGTCACCTTGGAGCTTGGCTGTGAAAAGTTTCCCAATGCTTCTAGTCTGCCGGAGTACTGGAGTGAGAATAAAGAAGCTTTGCTAAGCTTTGTTGAACAGGTATGCCATCTTTAACCCACTAGGAGAGAAGAATTCATGGTTTGCAACCATTCCCCAAGAGGATCAAATACCACCGTGGCAAATCAAGAAATGACTTCAGTTATGTAATCACATTTCAAAATTTTGTTTGTTTCTGTTCAAAATTCTTAGTTTGCACGTTTCAACATCGTGGCCATATTTGTCATAAGGTCCTTTGTCTGCACTACTAACATTGCCGTCAAGACTTTGTCTGTTGATCCTCTTGGGAATGGTTGGACGTACTATCAATATGTTAATGTATCTTTATAAAAGTTTAACAAACAAAAACAAAAAACAAAAACAAATAATGTGATCAGGTAAAATGTTTTATTATTCTCAAGGTCTTCAACTTAGTAAATTCCGGTAAGAAAAAAATATTAGATAATATGCATTCAAGGTGTAGACTTATCTCCATATCTTAGGATCTTTTCATAGATAGCCGGGCATATAGTTAATTCCTGAGTCAAGAAGGGTTATTGCGCATGCGTGCATATTAATGGCTTACTGTCTATCCACGTCAGGCTAATAAAGGCATCCATGGAATCATTCAGGACGAGGACGGTAAACCAATCAAAGATGCTCGTATCAACATCGCTAATCGACCCCACGACGTCTTCACGGCCGATGATGGTGATTACTGGCGGCTCTTGGTACCAGGTTCCTATGAGGTAACAGTGTCCGGGAAGGGGTATGAGCACGACTCAAAACCCGTTACAGTTCGTTCATCGGCGGCTACAAAGCTGGACTTCACGTTAAAAAAGATTCACGTGAGGAAACCTCGTCATGTCGAGGATAACGAAGACCCACGTGGAAGCTTCACGCTCAGAAGATCGTTGAGAGACTTTTATCGAGACAACCAAGGAACCGATAAAAAGCAAAACTATGATGGTGATGATGATAATGATTATGATGTTAAGAGAAGATCAGCTTATCTTGAATAGAGGAGATGATGATGCCTAAGTTATGATGGTGATGATGACTATGATTATCATGCAAAGACAAAGCCAGGCTTATCTTGAAAAGATACAAGAGCTATTAATTTTTTTGAAGTCAAAAATGTACTTTATCATGATCATGTCATAGCTGGTTTACACACAAAGGACCGGCGAAAGACTGGTACTGGTACGTGCAGCCTTGGGAAGGACTGAGGAGAGAATGATACAAACAAGAATTGAGGACTGGAAATCTCGCCTTACTTTGAACAGCGAATCATTACTCGTTGTCTTCCTCAGTCATAGTCCTCACAGTTTTAAAACTTTTATTCTCCTTCGCATTGTTTTTAGACAAGATTATGTTGTATGACGGTCGCTTTCGCCTTCACAGAAGCATTTCCTTGGTTAACCCCACCGAAAAGAATCCTCCTCACCCCTTTCTACTCCAAAAAAGAAAGAACTTATTCTGCCAAGAAAGAAGGCTGAATGCCAGCATTCATCAAGGATTGCTTTCGCTTAAAAAGTTTTATGTACTAGAACACTAAGCGGAAAGTTATCAATAATTTCTTGATTTGTTTTAGCTGAAAAATAATGAATGCAAACCATTGACAGTTCCGGCAATATTTTCTAATTCATTTGAGATGTCATGCGAGTAAGGACATGTTTACATGTACACAGGTCATGTGCAGTGACTGTGTTGAAAAATCAATTGTTCAATTGTTCAATTCTTTTTATCGATATGTTTTTAATAATAAATATCTTGGAAAACGTTCTATTATTACTGGGTAGTGTTTTGGTTTGTATCATATGAGATCATCTCCTGCCTGCCTGCCTGCTTGCTTGACTGCTTGCTTGTTTTGGCAGTTTTGTTGTTGTTTGTTTGTTTGCTTGCTTGCTTGCTTGCGTGATCGCTTGTTTGTTTGTTAAACGTCCACTCTTTGGACAACTCACCAACACTGAGCCCCTAATATATCTACACATTCGCAAACTTCCAACAACCCATGGCCATTGTCTAATCCATGGTTTCTAAATCCTTTAAACACGATACTTTTTCTAATGGCTTCTCGTCAAACCCAAAAGGCGTGTCTAACTGAAATTACAGAAATAAAGTCGATTTTAACACCTCTTTAACACCCATTTACTGGCAACAAACCATACAAATATCAACAGAGTACAACACTACATGATGCTAATACGATTTCGAAGTGAGAGTGTACAATATGTTCATGATATATCTTATAGTTTATTAATTGAATGCCAAGAGATTAGACATCCCAATTAAATGGTCGTTAGTTAAGACAACCAAACTAATTATCGTTATTGTAGTTTTGTTGAGGTTTGAAAACGAGGTGTTTGTTCGGGATTTACGAGTGACGAAATGCCATTAATCCTTTGAAATATTAAACAATAAAGAATTCTCTACGATGTATTTCGTAAACATTTCTTGTGGTTAATTCTGAGCTAATGGCGCCGGCAGTGAAGTCAGTACCGTACGAAAATTTTCCTCCTTTTTTTGAGTTGCTAAAGGAAGTCTGAAAGAGAATGACCGGAGGGTTCAATGAACGAGTGCAGCTTGCCAATCAAGTAAATGAATTCAGTAATTGATGGCGTCTAATCCAAATAAACGAAGTGCAAACAGAATCATTAGCCAAGTTTACACCGCCATAGAAACAAGAAATAGCTAAACAATACCTACCACGAAACTGGTCGAACTTCAGTGATGCTTCATGCAAAGCCCGGTAAATTTGCAGCTTTGAAATTAGTCTTTCGTATGAGTTCTTATTGGCGAAGTTAGTAATTCTGAAGAACTACTTCGAGATTTGGTCAAAACTCCATCAAAATGAAAAGCAACAAGCCACACACTTCATCAGCGCCAAGGTAAGAAGTTGCTCGTCACTCGTAGTTTGAAATTTTGTACTACATGTATTCATTAACTTGTATTAACGTAGTTTTTTCGCTTGTAAATAATAAAGAACCCTTCATTCCTTCGTCAGTTTATTGCAGCATTACATTAAATAATTAAACAAATTTTACCTTAGATCGATTCCAAATATTTTATGTGTAAGGTTATATTTTGTGTGTAAGGTTATTTTATTTTAATATTCAATAGTTAGAAGATTCAGAAAACATAAATGTGTAAATTAAAATATTAGTATATCCGGAAAAGCGAAACTTATTTGTCAGTCGAGTTCATTTTGTACAGCTTCAATATAGCTGTTAGTTTGGAAATAACAGCTGCATGTTATTAAACCTTAATGTATTTTCGTGTTTACATTGCTATTAGAACAAAACACTTCATTCAATTCATGTTAAACGAAGGATTTTATTCGCTAGAATTCGCTACAATTCAATAACATTTTCAGTTATTAACGTCTTCTCGCTGGGAAACGCGCCACAAACAATTCAAGTGAAGTAGTTGAAGTGGACCCAAATTGCGTTTAGTTACTTTGTCTCATTTCCTATTTCCTTCTTTCATTCTAATTATTCTTTTAATTGTTGTTTTTCACAGGAAAGAAAGGGGAAGAAAGAAAGAAAGGCTTTGTGGATGGAGCCATAGTGAAGAGTTTCTACTGCGAGATGATATAGGTAAATGTATAGCTGAGGGAGAAGGGGTGAAGAGATTCTACTGCGAGATGAAATGACTGAGTGGGGAGGGGTAAGTAGTGCCTTAAGGCATAACTGTTGGCTTTAGTCTGATACCATCTCTTTTTTTTTTAGGAATTGAATCATGGTTCGAGGATAAATGTAACTCTGACGATGACAAAGGTAGGAAAATAATGCCATAGCTTTTAGCCTGCCGATGGAAAAATTATTGCGTAGTAAGATTCGGTAAAAAAATACGGTACATGGCACGGTCACGGTACGAGATTGGACCAATCACCGTGCACGATGTTGCAACTCATCCAATCAAAATACTGGGAACGGCATTCCAACGTTCATGGCACCACAGCCGCATGTAACGAACGCATTCCTTCACCGAATTTCACTGCATATTTCGCGTGGGCCTGAACTGATGATCAGAATTATTATCAGTACGATCCATTATGTTTCTTCCATCATCATCACCGTGTTGGAAATGGTAGGGGGTAGAGGAGGAGCCGGATGGGTACGGGGAACCCCAAGTAAAGTCATTGTGTTTTTTGATTAAAGGCTTTGCTTCATAATCCAGTACTTTGAACTGTTTCTGACTTTCTTTCTAGGGCGACGCTACAAGTGTGCCTTAGTGGAATCCTTCGAAAGAAAACGTCGGTCAAAAGAACGAACAAAAAGATTTCAGAAACCGAGCTCCGCCACAAACCAAAATCAAAAGGAAAGCATTCATGCTCAAAAGACTAAGCCTGAATGCAGTAAAACAAACTCTTCTACACCAGAACAAGATGGCTCTCAGAAGAACCTTCCCCCTGAACAGATTGTC
Organism: Heteractis magnifica; assembly: GCA_011763375.2. NCBI lineage: Eukaryota > Metazoa > Cnidaria > Anthozoa > Actiniaria > Stichodactylidae > Heteractis > Heteractis magnifica. The sequence goes on along the minus strand of JAADYU020112108.1, from coordinate 5,004 downwards.
TCCAGAGAACCTACACTTTCAAGCAAATCAACCATTTCTCTAGCACGTCTATCAGACAAAGGCTGTGATTCGGCTACATCGACAGGTGACCACGTGACCACGAGCCAATCATTACCGAGTTATAACACGGGGTGCCCATTTGCCTTCCATGAGTCAAAAGATGAAACTCCACGAATGCAGGACTCTTTCTCCACCTCAAACGACTCGCCCATAGTTACTCTTCTGAGATACGAAGAAAGACTCAAAACTCGAAGAGAAAACAAATTAAAGAAACGATTCAGTGACGATGTGTTTAGAAAAGTTGACAAATCAGACTGCATTTCACCAAAGACTTCAATTAATATGGCGAGTGTTTCTTTTACTCAGGGAATGATTCAACCAATTAAAACAGAGAAGAATTGCAAATACAACCTCAGGGCAAAGCTCCCTTCCCTTGAGATGAAAAATCACATTGATAATAGTAAAAAAATGGAAGTAAATACTAAAATGACGAGAGAACGACAACAAAATCTTCAGAAAGGTTTAGACATCCAGAAAAATCGAGAAATCAAGATCCAAAGCACTTATAAAAGCGAGGAAAATGATTCGAATAGCAAGAAAACTGAAAATAAACCTTGCTCAGAAACTACAGGGATTAAATCAGTGAACGAAAGAAAGTTTAATTTTGACATTCTTGAGAAATACGCTCTGATTCGAAACGCCAGAAAAGATACTAATTTTACCGAGTACGTAAAAATGATTCGTCAGTTCCATAGCCTTCCTGGACAGAATTCAAAGAAACATATTTTTACAGAAGATGAAAAAGTTTGGGATTTTGAAACTGTACGAGAAAGAGCTTCAAGTGAAAATTTATCATTTGATACAGTACGTGCATTATGGCACGAAGCACAGAGGACCAGGTTAGGCACTAACAGTTTATCTGAGCGTCTATCTTTGCATAGTAAAGGACCAGGCAGTGTACTAATGTTGGCTGTTGATCCAAGAAACCGATCTTTGTCAGAACCAATAGGAAAGCACGCTAAAAATGGAAACGAGTCACTGTCTTATAATCACAAGGTAGGTAAGTAAAACCTAGCGAGTGACTCCATTTTTTCTTTTACTTTTGTTTCTTTCCACTCTGTCTTTCTTTCTTTCTTTCTTTCTTCCTTTCTTTCTTTCTTTCTTTCTTTCTTTCTTTCTTTCTTTCTTTCTTTCTTTCTTCCTTTCTTTGCTATTGTTTTTTATTTGTTTTTGTTTGTTTGTTTGTTTCCGTTTTGTTTTGTTTTGCTTTGAATTTCGTGTTTGTTTGCTTGTTTACTTGCTTGCTTGTTTTTATTTTGGTTTTCGGTTTTGTTTTGTTTTGTTTGTTTGTTTGTCTGTTTGTTTGTTTGTTTGTTTGTTTTTTCGTTGCGGACTTCTAAAATCCCGTGAGATCACGCCGTCCCTTTGTACACTCACTCTGACCAGAAAGCAGAGGTTTTGTCATTGCGTCTCACATTCATTGATTGACCAATCTCGTCAGGGTAAATTTCACGTTGGAAAGTACACATGTCCCTTACAACGAGTACTCGATGTCACGAACAGAAGAATGCAAGCTAATGAAGCGGCCTTGAATCGAGTCAAGAATATAAAAAATGTTAAGACATCTGGAGGTGAAGACAGTATAGAAAATAACTGCGTAGGAATAACAAAGTAAGATGTATTTATTGTTAACAAAAGAAAAAGTTGAATTTTCAAATGTACTGGTAATTTATTGGTGACAAAAGAAAAGAAAAAAGTTTCATATGCACTGGCCGGGAATCGAACCCGGGCCTCCCGCGTGGCAGGCGAGAATTCTACCACTGAACCACCAGTGCACCGATGTGTATCATATCGGAGAATTTTGATATTATATAGAGATAAAGTAAAGTGTGGTATCCATGCTCTGTCTGTGTATATCAACACAGCGATATTCAAAACTGAAAATGTATTTCTTTACTAGTCGTTCGTTTGCCTGTTTTTATGACGTTTTTGCCGAATTAACACTTTTTTTGTGAACTAATCCCGCGATACTTTTAAGAAAAATTTTTCATATGCAGTACTATGACATTTTTTCCTTCTTCTGACTAGATCAAAAACAGGAATACATTATTTTATTATTGGGAGAACAACACCAGCTGAAGATGCTGTTTTAGACCGTTAGATATTCCCCGAGTCACTGGGAATCTCGGATGCTTGATGTGAAATCGCAGTTTTACCGGATCATCTGGACTAGACTGCCAAGCATCAATGCTGAAAGAAAAGGTAAATATATGAATATATAATTTCCAAATAAAAATACATTTCTTCCTCTTATTGTTCTAATTTAAAAGAATTTAAGAGAAATTTGGGCATTGGGTGCCCTGTGGAAACCTTACCACAGGTAGCCCATCAAGATGTTATTTTTGTTTCGATATCTCTACGTATACATTGCATGACTCAACGTTTCGAAACTAACCAGAAGCGAAACATTATGGCTGAAACATCTTACAAAAATGTTTACTTGAAGAAACTGGGTCGTAAGGACATCATTTAATGGTATTCGGACGGAAGTGTTGATCAAGGCGAAACACTGAGGCCACAATGGTACAGCCATGCACTTGTCACACAAGTATTAAATTTAGTCAAATGTGATTATATCAGAACGCGGTAAATCCTCATGACGAGAGTTAGATGGTCAGTCAGGGAGGATTAAGTATAAGAATACATTACATCACTAAAGACCAAAATAGCTTCAACATCAGAGAGAAAACCTAACCAGTTAAATTACCACACTTTTTTTCCCGACTTGCCACATCTGAAAGAGGATAACTTTATTCCTCTCATATTTTTCAATTACTTTTAACCATAGATTGTTAGGTATACCTCATAACTATTCTCTTCGCGAAAATAAAAATGGGAAAAAACTTTCTTAATACCTCTTCTCTTTCCTCCCCTCCTTTCTTTCTTTCT
>JAADYU020111997.1:0-12243 GCA_011763375.2 Heteractis magnifica | reverse complement strand
CTTTGTGTGGTACCCGCGGTTTTCAGCCCCAAACTAGCACATTTTCCCCTTCCCCCCCCCCCCCCCTTTTTCTTTTTTGATTTTATTCTTAACTTTTTTAAAAAATCTACTAAAGATTTTGAGCAAAACTAAAACTACATTCTCAACCAAGATAAAACCTAATTGAACTTCTTAGTACTTTATATTTAATGTTCCTCGATAGACACCACTTCATCCCCTCCCCTACCCCCTCATTCTAAAATAACAAATCGATCCTCGAGCTCTTAGCCGTCTAAAGCTGTGCAGTGGCGATGTTCTGTCGCGACATCAAATTTCAAAGTTCCTTCCGCCTACTGAAGTACGTTATTCGATAGATATGATTCGATGTTAGTGAGAGTTAAATACCGAGAACGGAAGCAATAAGCGGGGCCTAGGGATGTATAGGCTTTTTGCCGACGTTCGAGGTTCGAGTGTATTATTTAATACTTGAGAAGTTTTTCACAACACGGCGATTCTCGAGAGAAAACAGTGCGATAATATTTACATATTCATATATTGTCTTTTTCAGCAATAAGAGTATGCGTAGATGATGATTACGTCATAGTGAATGCTTTTACTCATCCCACATGGAGGAGGGGATGCAAAGAGATCACCTGATGGTTCTTGGGCTTGCAAACTTTCGAGCCGGGAGGGCGGGGTTGATAATAAGCCAAGGTCTCACCAAGAGACTGCTAAATAAGTAGTCTTTTGTTGGGACGTGCTTCGCAATCCTGCCTCGGATACGTTGAGTTTGTAATGAACTCCTCGTTACAAATTCAAGGGATATATCTAGATACATCCCGGTGAATAACAAGGAAAACCGTGTCAAATAGGAAACAAGGAAAAAAAAGTGACAGCTTATTGACAGGCACAGCAAATATTATGGTTTGGCAAATTGAATACAGTAACATTTTAGGACCGAAACGAAAAGCATAGGCAACTATATCTGCATCTGGCAAAAATCAAAAAGTATTTTCAACTTTTTTCAACTTGTGTTTAAAAATGTAAATGCAGTGAGACAAGCAAATTCTCCACTAATCAGACTCATCTTCAGGGCTGAATATGGGTTTGGAAAACTTTGAACACAGGAAGACTGCTTACGTGTTTGGCAGCGAGGTCCAGTGAACCACGGTGCGCATGTGCAGTAAGGCGAATGGTCAGCAGCCAAGGCACACGTGCCGTTGTTCAGACAATATTTTGTTGGCTGGAGACAAGGATCAAAATCTGAAACAAAAACCAAAAAGGGATTTTAGAATTTGAAGAGCGAAATGATTCCCACTTTTTTGACAGCTTGTCAGCAGCTTAGCTGCTAACTCTGCCGTCACGCCAAGCGCCAAGTTCTTGTTGACGGGCTTCCCTTAGTTCGTACGAAATGCAATTAAGTATGAAAAGTAGCAAAACGTACATCACGAAAGAATGAACGACGAACGAACGAACGAACAACCGAACAAACAAACGAACAAACGAACAAACGAACAAACAAACGAACGAACGAACGAACGAAAAATCAAACAAACAAACAAATGGAAAAAGACAAAAAGAAAGGCCGTCGTCTTCCTTCCTCGATTTCCAAGAGTCAACAGATATCTGACATTCTGGCTTGCATTCAATGAGATCCCAACAATCGAGGCCTCCCGGAAAACAAAAGTACGAGTAAAGAATAATAATGAATAATGATGATTATGTTGTTCGGCACACAGCTTCGATTTAGATCTCATTGTGTGCCAACATACCCATTCGAAGTGGCTATTCTGTGCAGTATAATGTCCCTTTACCTGTTTCGCACTGCCTGCCGGTACTGAGTGGGTGGCACTGACATGTGTAGTTGTTGATACCATTGATGCATGTGGATCCGTTGAAGCAAGGATTGGACAGACATGAATCGATCACTGGAAATATTGAAATGAGAAAAAAATTATTGATGGGAGGAGGAGGAGGAGGAGGAGGAGGAGCTCGAGGAAGAAGAAGAAGAAGAAGAAGAAAGCAAACAACAAGCCACTGATGCTGTTGCCAAAATTATGATGCACGTTTTAAGAGGAGAAGGAGTAAAAGAAGAATGACAAAGGAAAAGAAAAAACTTTTCATCATCGCGAGCAGGATTTGAACCTGCGCGGGGAGACTCCATTAGCTTTTTAGTTTAACGCCTTAACCACTCGGCCATCGCGGCTTATGTAACTAATCTTCATTCTTTTCTGAGCAAATAGAACAGACTAAATACAGAGTAGCTAGTGGCTAGTTAGTTAAAAATTTAGGACTGTCTAAAGAAATCAACGTGAGAGCGAAAACTCTTTACTGTACAGAGTCGAATTCGTTTTATATGTGGATTTCTTTTAACAAAGCCAATCAACTGCCGATCTTTTTGCCACTTTACAGCAATAGAGAGCGTTAATTTTTAAACAGATCACGAGGAACTTTTACTGTTGGCGTAATATTCTCATATCAGTTCTTATAAGAATAGCAATATTCGGTCAGAATAAAGAACGCGGTTTCTGATTGATTGATTGTCCGTGATAAATAGGAATCGACAAAACTGATGGAAAAGAGATACAATAACTAACTCATTTTGAGGGCTAAAGAAAAAAAAATAAGTGCCAAAAAGACCGCGAAAGTTCTCGTTGCAAGCAGGGTTCGAACCTGCGCGGGAAGATTCCATTGGATTTCAAGTCCAACGCCTTAACCACTCGGCCATCGCAACTCTGATGGTACTATTACTCATTGCTAATGAGCTGAAGATAAAAATTTAGGACTGTTGAGAGAAATCCACGTGAGAGCGAAAACTCTTTACTGTACAGAGTCGGATTCCTTTTATATGTAAATTTCTTTTAACCAAACCAATAGCAATGAAACATGAAGTCATCAGAGTTGCGATGGCCGAGTGGTTAAGGCGTTGGACTCGAAATCCAATGGGATCTTCCCGCGCAGGTTCGAACCCTGCTCGCAACGACATTTTTTGCTGTCCTTTTTCCACCTTTTTTCAGAATGAATGAAAGAATGAACTAACACTGTATCTCTTTTGCATCCGTTTTGTGGATTCCTATTTACCACGGTCAATCAACCAATCACAAAGCGCGTTCTTTATTCTGACCAAATAACCCTATTCGTATAAGGACTGAAATAAAAAAATCATTGCGCTAAAAGTAAAAGTAATTCGTGATTAGTTTTAAGGAATACGCTCTCCATTTTGCAGTTAAGTAGCAAAAGGATCTGCATTTTGGAAAAAGAAAGCGTCGCGAGCAGGATTCGAACCTGCGCGGGGAGACCCCATTAGCTTTCTAGTCTAACGCCTTAACCGCTCGGCCATCGCGACTTATGTGCTTATAAATAATTGACAGGTGTTTTGTGGGAAAGCAGAGGGGCAATTGATGTTTTTGGAAGTTTTAGATGTGAGGTAAAAGTATATTATATAAAGAATTCGACTCTGTATAGTAAAGAGTTTTCACTCTCACGTGGATCTCTCTCAACAGTCCTAAATGTTTATCTCTATCTGATTAGCAATGAGTTGTAGTATCATCAAGGTAGCGATGGCCGAGTGGTTAAGGCGTTGGACTTGAAATCCAATGGGATCTTCCCGCGCAGGTTCGAACCCTGCTCGCAACGAGAACTTTCGAGGTCTTTTTGGCACATTTTTTTTTTTTTTTTTTTTAGCCCTCAAAATGAAATAGTTAATGTACCTCTTTTCCATCAGTTTTGTCGATTCCTATTTACCACGGACAATCAATCAATCAATCAATCAGAAAGCGCGTTTTTTATTCTGACCGAATATTGTTATTCTTATAAGAACTGATATGAGAATATTACGCCAAACGTAAAAGTTCCTCGTGATTTGTTTAAAAAATAAACGCTCTCTATGGTTGTAAAGTTTCAAAAAGATCGGCAGTTTGTCAAAAGAGAACGTCGCGAGCAGGATTCGAACCTGCGCGGGGAGACCCCATTAGATTTCTAGTCTAACGCCTTAACCGCTCGGCCATCGCGACTTATAGAAATTTACAGTTCTTATTTCTGACCAATTCAAATAGAACAGACTGAATGCGGAGAAGTTCTTGTGTAACTGATATTTTTATAAATAGCTCTTATTACAGCTGAGCCTGCAATGAGATAATCTTTTGTTTTAAGAATCATTCAAGTAAGGCTATCAGGTCAATACAGTGTATAATGGCTCATTTGCATCTCATCTGCATGCAGTCGTAATAACAGCTATTTTATGTGTTGGGTAAAAGGTAATAAAAGTTTCGACCCTGTGTAGTAAAGAGTTTTCACTCTCACGTGGATTTCTCTCAACAGTCCTAAATGTTTATCTCCATTTCATTAGTAATGAGTCACAGTATCATCAGAGTTGCGATGGCCGAGTGGTTAAGGCGTTGGACTTGAAATCCAATGGGATCTTCCCGCGCAGGTTCGAACCCTGCTCGCAACGAGAACTTTTGCTGTCTTCTTCCCACATTTTTTTTTTTTCCCTTTAGCCCTCACAATGAATTAGTTATTTCCATCAGTTTTGTTGATTCCTATTTATCACGGACAATCAATCAATCAATCAGAAAGCGGGTTCTATATTCTGACTAAATATTGTTTTTGTAAAGTAATTCGTGATTAGTTTAACAATAAACGCTGTCTATTGCTGTAAAGTTTCAAAAAGATTTGCAGTTTGAAAAAAGAGAACGTCGCGAGCAGGATTTGAACCTGCGCGGGGAGACCCCATTAGATTTCTTGTCTAACGCCTTACCTGCACGGGCATCGCGACTTATGGAACTGTTGAGCATTCTTTTCAATAAGATAATCTTCTGTTTTAAGAACAATTGGCCGTTTTTATACTAGAGTGGTATATTACGTCTGGACGAGGTTGGGCCAACTTTTTTAATGCGTCTTTTTATGCGTCTCTAAATTCGTCATATATAAAGACGGGCAGAAGACGAATTATGCGTCCAGACGCACTCCTTGATTTAGTATAAACGAGTGTTGAACGACGAATGTTGTCTAGCATAAATGCGTGTTAAACGACGAATTATTTGAAATTCGTCGTCTAAAAGTAGGATAGTCTGACAGTATAAAGACGGGCAATAGACGAAGAAAGTAAAAAAGCTGTTACTGCGCTACTCCAAAACAGCAGCGTTACCCATAAGAAAGAAAGCTCTCTTTAAAAAAACTTTTCTTGACCATTTCGTCTTTGAAAATGAATTGATTTTGATCAAATTCTACCACGGATTTCCTTTTCTGAGAGAGAACTTTCATAAGTTGCAACACGGCCGCCATTTTGGAATTTCCCGCCTCATTGAATATGCTAGTGCCAGGCCCATTTTACTTGCTCTCCACAGGTATCAGACCATGAAATTCGTTTTTCATAATACCCGTTTTTACACTGGACGCATGAATTAATGGACACATTATGCGCCTCGACGTATTATTAGTCTCTAGTATAAAGAGAGCCATTCAAGTGAGGTTATCGGGACAATACCATTGCATTTCATCTGCATGAAGCTGTAATAACAGCTATTTTACTCGGCCATCGCAACCTCACAATAACTCTTCTTTTTTTAATATCTAAAAAGAAATCAAAGTCCCCATTCCCATTGGATATTTTAATCACTTGATACTCACCCTGGTCACATGACTTGCCAGTGTAGTTAGGTCTACAGTTGCAGGAATAACCGCCTTGGACTTCGCAACAGCTTCCTCCATTCTTGCAAGGATAACTTGAACAGTCATTGATAGCTACGGCAGAAACAACAGTAAATAGAAATAGAAACGAATGATAATAATTACAACCACATTTGATTGCCATTCTATTAACGCCTCTAAAGTATACGTATACCTCATTCCTATCTTCCTTTCGCTAGCTTCTTCCTCAGAGTAGACCTCTTTACTTTGGGTGTAATGTTTTCCCATTTTAGATCACATGTCATTCTCTTGGGTCTTATTTCTTTGTTTAATGGTAACACTTGAGAAGATACATTAATATGGATGTACCTTCAACAAAGAATTGGATTGACACGTTGTCTGAAATGGGAAAACATTAAGCCCAACCTGAGATCTATTGTAAAGCATTATGATAAATAAATGTAATGTATATTTATGTGGAAGCGAAGGGTAAGTTATCTTGGCAGAAAATGACATTACCATGCCAATACACATGAGTATGCACAAACTTAAAAAATGAAGGCTTGGGTAAATGTATTAATTATGTCAACTGTACCTTTATCACAGCGTGGTCCAGTCCTTCCCGGTGGGCATATACAATACCATAGCTTGTTGTCGACGCCTACTGCGCATGTGCTACCATATAAACATGTGTTGGCTTGGCAACCAGTAGTTTCTGAAGGAGAATCCGTGTAATTAGAAATACATGCATCAAGCGTTCGACGATACTGCTCTTAGCGCATGCTCAAGGGATGAAAAAGTGAGAATACGGCTTGTAAAAATTGTTATATTTGATTTGCATTTATCTTATCAAGCGCGATTTCGTTAAATATCCAAGTTCACACAGCATCAAGCTAGATCCAAACCAAATATACTGGAATATAGCATATTTTACGACAGCTGGTCTCACTTTTTTAAGACGTCACAGGAATACGCAATTTGAAACTCTTGGTGCGTGTATATGCAAGGTAATAGGTAAGTAATGTTTACAACATGAGCAGCCGTGTTGTATCAGAATTTACAACACGAGCCGAAGGTAAGTGTAGTAAATCTGATACAAAACGGATGGGAATGTTGTAGCCTACTTAAACAACGTCTAGGTGTATGTTCTCATATTCTACTGATTTTTTCCGAAATGAATCGAGTTTGGCTGAGAAAATCCAAGTTAAAGTTTATGCAAATGAAGACGATTTTGTATCTGAATTACAACTTCCTCCATGGTCACTGATTTCTATTGCGTTTTGCTCATTAATTATTCATGAGTTGTTTAATGGGTTTCTGAACACGCCAGACCTTTGTTTAGAAGTGATTACGCATGACTGTAAGCTTAAATCAAAGCAGTGTCGCACCGTACCGTGACCGTGGTAGACGCGTGTCCACATATTGCGGTTGGATAGGTGTGACCTCGCATTGAGATTGGTTCAAATGATCTTATAATCCGAGAAAATGTGTTTGACTCACTTTTACAAAGGATCAAGGCTTGAACACACGATACGACGTTACTTCCAACGGTGACACATCGCACCGTGTGTCCACCCATGCAAATGTTAAACACAGTAACTATATAGGATACTTACTGTTTTCGCATCGTATTCCTGTATACCCGGGGTAGCATCTACAGATGGAATCTTTGCAAAAACCGTTCAGGCACGTGGTGTTGTCACATCGAGGAAGGGCTGATGGTAAAATGCAATGAATGAATGAATGAATGAATGAATGATTGAATGAATGAATGATTGAATGAATGAATGATTGAATGAATGAATGATTGAATGAATGAGTGATTGAATGAATGAATGATTGAATGGATGGATGGATGGATGGATGGATGAATGAGTGAGTGAGTGAATGAATGAATGAATGAATGAATGAGTAAATGTGTGAATGAACGGGTGAATCAATGAATGAATGCATGCATGAAATGACTGACTGACTGTCTGAAAGCGTGTGTGGGTGTGTTCGTGAGTGATTGACTGAGTGACTGAATGACTGATGGAATGAATGAATGGATGGATGGATGGATTGATGGATGAGTGAAAGAAAGAAAGAAAGAAAGAATGAATGAATGAATGAATGAATGAATGAATGAATGAATGAATGAACGAACGAATGAATAGAATGAATCAAGCAATCGACTAAGAAATAAATGGATGGAAGGAAGGAAGGAAAGAAAGAAAGAAAGAAAAGGAGAATGAAGGGATAAACTGATAGATAAATCACCAAACGTACGTGTTTCACATCTTTTCCCAGTGTACAGCAATCCACAGTTACATCGATACCCATAAGGTTCCTTCACACACGTTCCATTGTTGTAACAGGCTGGCACAGCTACATCACAGTAATGCGCTGAAAAATATACCTCAGTACTGAATTTGCGTACTTACAAACACGCGCGCGGTATCCTGACATTAAAATGGCTTTTATATCCGGTCGAGTACTGTGATTGTCGCTTTGATTGCGTGTTTTTGATTGGTTTACAGAAAAACTCGTTGAGCAAAGGCGACGCGACGTACAAGACGTTCTATAGGGGTTTCATGCTCTTAGGGTCCTCCAGAACGATAACATAATTAAAGCACGATACTTAAAGAAGACAACTACTTGCATATCAGGAAATAGGTCTTTCCCAAGATATGGTTGAGTGAGTCCTGTACTAGCCAAAGCCTCGATTTCATTACCGTAGCAGTTTCTTCGTGGTGTTATTATGTAAATTATATATTGTTTAATCAGCAACTCTTCTTTGCTTTATTGTTTAATCATCCCGAAGTCCATTGTATCAGATAAGTACATAGCTCAGTACATGATGGTACGTACTGAAATCAAGACTTTGGCAAGTACAGGACTCATTCAACCATATGTTGGAAAAGGCCTAATGGGCTGTCTTTTTTGAGGTCGTACAGTCTTAGCCAAACCTGTCCAGTCCATCTAATTAACTTTGAACTGAGAATGATATAAATTTCCGGTACTACGCACGTCTTCCTAAAAACCCATATTCTACACCTATCAATACCCGTGATGGGCTTTTCTGTGAGATTCGCTCCAATAAATTCACATGTTGACTTTTGCGGGAAGAAAACCGGAGAACCAAGAGAAAAAACTTTATGATAAAAGGAAGGAGCTACATATCTAAAGGCCCGTTTAAAGCTATTTCAAAGAATATTTAATACTGAATACTGAAAACTGAATACTGAATAGTGCATTCCAAGACCAAAGGGCATTGTGGGTCTCATTAATTTGAAGTAAAAAGTAAAGATCCAGTGATTTGCTCTCTATATGGAGCTAGTATACTGTTTCAGTAAAGATCCAGTGATTTGCTCTCTATAATGGAGCTAGTATACTGTTTCAGTAAAGATCCAGTGATTTGCTCTCTATAAGTAGTTAGTATACTGTTTCGGATGGAATGCATTAAAAATAAAATGAATAATCGTTAAGGCGCAGACACACGGTGCAACATTGCGTGCAATTTCGCAGGCAAATCGATGTTGCAAGCCATGTCACACGATCCAATAGGCCCCTTGCAGCACGTCGGAATGCAGCTGAATTTGGAGGGTAAGACAAAAGATTCTCAACTCCAGAGAACCAGAAACCTACTGTCTTACCCTCCAAATTCAGCTGCATTCCGACGTGCTGCAAGGGGCCTATTTGTTGCACGTACCGTTGCTGGAGTACAAAACGATCCTACTTCTGCAACATTGCGAGCAATAGTGCATGCAACGTTGCATCGTGTGTCCGCGCCTTTACTCATTTTAATTTAGAAAATATTACATGAGACCCAAAATGAATTTCAGCCTTGGAATACACTATTTGTTATACAGTATTCAGTATTCATTGTTTTTTAATTAGCTGTTCACTAATATTTTGCTGCGAATCGATATTCTAGCTGCGATGCAAAATCGCGCGTGCAACCCATCGACGATTATAAGGCGATTTTCTAAATTCGCAAGAATTTTCATTGCTGGTGAATCACAGAGAAGCGCAGAACAAAATCGCCCATGTAAACAGGCCTTAAAAGACTCTACGCACGTGTGACATCCGCGGGGTTCGAACAAGCGACCCGTTGGACCACAGCAACAACAATTACATCTTTATTAGAACTCTCTATATGAAGTTTGTAATAAATATAAACAAAAAGACAAAATAACCAATTTATTCGTATTATAGTGCGAAAGGAGATGTTAAAGGAATTAGAAAGTTGAATTTTGCGGAAGGAAGAGAACCCGGAGAAAAGCCCTCGAGATACAGGAGAGAACGAACAACTCTACTGGCACATGTGACACCAAGCCCGGCGAAACTCGAACTTGGGTCGCCCTGGTGAGAGGCGACGCATTAGCAGCGCACGCCATCCGTGCTTCTTATAATTGCAGGAGAAGAGCACAAGCCACTTAGGCTCAGGTCAAACGTCGAACTTCACACGAGCCGAACTCATTGAAAACAATGGATAATAAGGCTGTCTTCTTTGATGTCCTTAGGTTTGACTCATGTAAATTTTGACGTTTGATCTGGGCCTTAGAAAGAGCAAGGCTAATCAAGCTAAGTAGCTTAGTGGTGAGAGGCGAATGTTTTACCACATCCATGTCACCCTTCATACCGTCATACTGTTCTTACCTTCGCAGTATCGTCCGGTATACGGGAATGGGCAGTTACAGTAGTCGTGGTCCGGTCCATTGAGAGAACAGGAACCACCGTTAAGACACTTACATGCTCCATCTGTTTTAATAAAGAAGTGTAGATTAAGAAAATATATTTTACTCAACAGCGAAGATTAAAAGCATGGTGGTTTTGGGGTGCAGCCTCTAAAAAAAATCTTGGATAGGAGTCGAACGTGGTTATTTTGCTTGAAATCTTCGCTGATGATGATGGTGGCGATGATGATGATGATGGTGATGATGATGATGATGGTGATGATGATGATGATGGTGCTGCTGATGATGATGATGATGACCTGGATGAAAGCAATATTCGTTTAGACATTTAATCGAATGTAGTACACACCGAATTGAAAAAACTTGTTGGCTTCAAAAGGTTAAATCATAAAAGGTAGGACCGAAAGGGATTCTGGATAAACACTCAATGAGGCCCATAATATGCGTTGAGCATTGTTATAAATCTCAAATATTGCTTTTTTCGAGAATTCGAAGCAATGTTCAAGAGTTGCAACAATAAACGAAGTGCTTACCCATAACCCCTTTCAGTCTTACCTTCGATGATTTAACCTTTTGAACCCGACAACGTTTTTTTTTTTCAATTTGGTGTATTCTTACGTTTCTCGCAGTGTCGCCCAGTAAAGGGCCACGGACAGTTACAGTAGAACCCCGGGTTACTAACAACACAGGTTCCTCCGTTAAGGCATTGACACACAGCTGAAACAATTGAATAAACAAATAAAGAAAAAAAGAAAAGAAAAAGAGAAAGAGAAAGAAAAAGAGAAATAATAATAACAATAATAATACTTACAATAATAACAATAACAATAATAATAATTATTATATTATTATTATTGTTGTTGTTATTATCATTATTATTTTAATAATAATAATAATAATAATTTAATAACTTATCCATTTGAATTTTTAAAATATGGTTATGCTATCATAAAAACTAAATTACAAAAGATTAAAGACTTCAATAAAAATCTTAATTATACATTGAATAATAAGAAAGCTAAAATTCTATAATTCAAAATGATCGTGACAACTGAAATGAATAAATTTAATTTAGCACGGAGCCTCGTACTCAAACCTTTGTGCGTAACAAGCAAAGCATATCTCGGAAGTGGCCTATTGCAAGGCACTTCTGGTATGTTACACTACGCAATGTCTCGTGCAACTTGTGCCACACAGTTGCGAGATAAATTGCAAGGAAAACTGCCTAGTGCAACCGTGTAATGACCGTGAAAAGGTCGCGGCACGAACACGGCGCGGACACGGTCAAGGCGCGGCAAGGAACTTTAGAATCCTAGAAAACATCACGATCGCGGCAAGGCACGCTTACGGCACTGACCGTGCCGCGAGCATAAATGATAAATGTATGTTTTTTTGTTCGATTGTTTGTTTGTTTTTTACTTTGGTCCGTGCTAGTAAATACCCCTGTGGAATACTTACACGTCTCGCAGCGTGTTCCAGTGTACTCATAAGGACAGACACATATGATGCCATTTCCGTTGATACGACACGTGCCACCGTTCATGCAAGAAAACTTGTCACAGTGCGGAGGACGACCTAAGGAAAAAGAAGAAGAAGAAGAAGAAGAGAAATACTTAGGGATTATTGCCAACAGTCTAAAACGATGTTATGGAAAATATACAACTGCAAAAACTGTTGTCATATGAAAATGACAATTAGAAAATTAGTAAATTTACCAATTAGCCATGGAAGAACTTGAGATTTATCTATGATTCACTAGGATTTTTGCGTTTCTTAGTGTACAGATGACTCGTTCCAAAGCAAGATCTGTCCCTTCAAACAATCTTGCTTTGTGGTCACACTCGAACCTGGTTTCCCACTAGTGTCGAACATAATATACCTTTCCCGAATTCGCTTGGATGATCACGAAACAATGGTTCCAAGTCGAGACTGAACTTGATTCTTTTGTTTATCA
>JAADYU020111886.1:0-12243 GCA_011763375.2 Heteractis magnifica | reverse complement strand
ATCAGCCATAGCCAGATTCACGTGGGTCGTAATACAAACTAGAGTTCCACCAACCAGTGTTCCGCTGGAACTGAGCAAGAAGGGAGTCTTTCTTGTGCATTTCATATTTATAGCTATCCAGTTAGCGTCCTTCACGTGCCTATGTGCATTAGACCGCTAATGAACTGATATTGTATGTTATTTCATTTTCGCATATCATTAGGAGTGTTGTGAATAGTAATATATTCTAAGTATACCTAGTACATGAATATACAATAAGATACGGAGTGGGCAAAAAGGTTTGCCGTACCCGAGAGTGGACAGCGGTATACCCATGTGTAGCATACGTAGTGCACACGTCATGCTGGGGGTGGGGGTAGCCGACGGACACTCTAGCAGTTGTTGGAACAAGTGTGCTTAAAGGGAAGAGCTGGTGGTGATTTATACAGAGCGAAGGATTATGGGATGGTAATTTCACGCTTTATTTCCGGAGGTTGAGTAACAGAGCAGGGGTTTCAATAGAAGGCGGCTACCGGCGATAAACCGCCGTCTACTTCAGGACTGACCGCCGGCTACTAAAATATCAATCATTACTTTTGTTCTCAAAGAACCTTTCAAGATTCAATAAAAATGACAATCAACTATTCTTATTACAGCTTAATTATCTTTTGCCATGTGTCTTTTCTCTTTTTTATATGTGTCTTTTGTCTTTTTTCTGGTTGTTGGTAACAATATTTTCAATCAGATTATCGCCGTAAGTTTCTCCGTGTTGTTTTCGGTCGCCACGGTCGCCATATTGGATTTGTGTCGCACCAATGTACTATGGGTAATGTTGAGCCCGTACCTGCTCAGCAGTAACTCTCTTTAAACATGTGACTCTCTTTAAACATGGCGTCAAATCAAATTTAAAACTACTAATTTTGTCAGCATTTAAAGGCACTAAACCACTTTGACAATAATATTGGTTTTCATTAATTTTTAATGTTAAACTCATTTTCAAGAAAAATAAAATTAAGGCAATAAAAAGGCAGAGATTTTCAATTATATTGGCCTCAAAATGCAAGAAAACGCATCTCAGCTACCCTAAATATCAAAATTTTCTGGGGGGGGGGGGGGCATGCCCCCAGACCCCCCTAAAAGGCGTGCCTAAGAGGCACGCCATGAGTTACTAGCCAGCTACATTTATATAACAGCCTGCTACTTCTGTACTTATTGAAACTCCTGCAGAGTAGGGAATGATGTGCATTGGCTGATGCGCAGGTTGTATTTAAGGGCTTTACCTTGGGACACGATAGACTCCAGCCAGTTGTATCGTAAGGAACTTTCTTTTTGTCCATTGATTCTTGCGCGAGATATTTTCTGGTGAAATAAAAAGAAGTAGTATTCAATAGAGGGCAATGCTTATGAAACCCGGCAATCATGAAGGGCCGAGCCCGTTAAAAAACCTGTAAATGACATCACAATAGCAAAACAATGTTCCTATTCAATATTGAGCCTAACCTCACAATAGAATGGACAATAGTCCTTTTTACACCGAGATAAAACTGACTCATAATGGTATACAGTACGTGCACCTTCGACCACCATAGTCACACGAAATCTTTTCAAAAGGTGTTGGGGAAGGCAGTAACCAGATAGCATACTATTAATAACCACAATGCATGCGCTCAAGAGGGCAGTCAATACAATACTTTCTTTGCCAAAAGATTGGCAACGAATTTAAAAAGCACATAATCTAGGCGCACAATATATGCAGTGTATATGGTAAGGATTCCTATGGGATGAATATAAACCATACTTACTGGAGAGCATGAAGGCACTGGTTATTAGATCCCTTCAGTGAATCAAAATACTTGATGGTTTTATAACGAAAGTCTATGACCTGTAAATCAAACAAGCAAGGATAATGATGATTATCTTTTTGTACTGTTTGGTTAATATTTAGCATCATTCGAGCACTGTCAACACAGGTAGTCCAACCTCTGTGTTTGTATATCTGTCAAGTAAATGCATGGGGGTTTATAGATTTTCCACCTTCCAGTTGTGAAGACACATTTGATAGGCCTAAACAAATGTTGTCATGTGCCTTTGTATTTAGCTGTTCCACTCCAGCACTTTTTGAGCGGTTTTATTACATTTTTATCTTTATTTACATGTAGGTAAATTTCGTCTCCCACAGAGCCGCTGTTAGGATAATTTCTAAACGCTATTTAGTGTTCACACTATACAGCAACTTCCCGCAGCATGCTCTCTTGTGTGTACTAGTTGTGCAAAATGACTCGGGAAGCCTGCCCCTGAAGCAAAACCCTTAGTGTATGGACCTTAAGGTAAATAAGATTTCTTAGCATTTTATTCCTCCAACTTACCGCTAAGCACCAGTGCATACCAAGATGAATTGGTACAATAATCATATCCATGGCAAAGATATCAACCTTAGGAAAAAATTTTCCATATTTAGTACCTTCTTTACAGATCTCTAGTATTAACTTCCAGTCATAACAGATATTATGGATGTCAGCAGTTGAGATGATATCCATAATGGATTATTATCGACTTTGAGGGGCACCTTGCATAAAAACAATAACAATGACATCATTGAATACATGTAATCTTACCCTTCTTGTCCAGCGCTTTAGACTATCATAGCCAGATTTGATTAATTTTGGGTAGAAAAAAGAGTTGAATGTATGTACTTTGGGATAGCCCTAACATAAAAAACACACAGACAAAAAAAACAGCAGGCAGTTTGCAATTATTCCCATTAGAACATACTTTCCACAGGGTTTGTACAGCTTTGGCTGTTAAAATTTCCAAATCTTTCCGAAGCCCCTAAAGTCAAATTTCCCATAACCAATGACGTGAACAATCTGTAATGCAATTGTTCAAAAATCCTAAAAAGGCAAGTATTTATTACCCTGATTTTCTACAGCCAAGTAATGCAGAACATGATTTTCCAAAACTTTTAAGGTCCTGAAAAAGCATTTTACCAATTTCAAAAACTTTCCAAGACCTTCCAAAAACGTACAAAACCTGTTTTAAAAGACATGACTGGCATGTTGGATGATATACAGTAACAAAAGAAGACAATATCTTTCATTGAAAGCATACAATATGGCAGCTATGAAGTCATGTCCAATTAACCCCTAGGCATACTGTCCAGTCTATTTGCTGAATGGGAATGGGCCACCAATATGCTTAAATAAAGTTACCCTTCATTACCTTTAACCAACAATAATCTCAATATTGATTAATATTGATCATAGAAAAACAAACTGGTACTCACCTCAGTTTTACTCCTTTCTGCTATTAAACTAAAATAAATATTAATAATCTGAAAACATAAAGAGTAAATTAAGCAACTGTACATGGATTTCATTTGGGTAGTAAATTAGGAAAATGAAAACTTTGGTTTTCAAAGAAGCATGCATGCCAGTCTGTACAGGTCATATGATAATTACTATGATGACAATCATTTCTCCCTACTGATGGATACTAAAAATGTGCACCCACCCTAACCTTGCAAAATATTTAATACCCCTTTCTTTTTGAGGTATGTATAAAATGATCTCCCTTCCCTTATTTGCAAACCCCCCTCTCCTCCACTCACTAATGCTAAGCCCCTTAGCCACTGTCAAGTGAGTGTTTACAGTAATTTGATCTGGAAATTCTTTAAATTTTCTTCAAAATTTATTTTAATTTCATTTCAAGTTATTAACTCTTTGTTTTGTCATAAAGTATACAATCTCCAATTTGATCTCCAATTTTATTTTAATTTAATTCTAAACTCTTAACTTTTTGGAGTATATGTATTTCTTGAGTCAAACAATGAAGGGCTATCAGTTGGTCAACAAACAACTGACTCATGGCTTAACAGTCAGCCTGCAGGTGTTGTCTTGTCATCAAGTACACATTTCTTAATCTTCAATTTGTTTATTACCTCATCATTTAGCCAGTTTAGGTTGCTTAATGTTGCCATATCTCCACGTGTGACAGATATCTTGAAGCCATCAGCTAGAGTCTCAGAAGGATTTCCAGGGCCTAGGGCTCTATCCACCTAATCAGAAAGAAATGGAAGAAAAAATTCTCTCTCTTTCTCTCTATTTACCCAAATGCAGATAATAAGGTCCTAAAATAGATTCAAGCGAATGCATTTTTGACCAAAGCTATCCTAATTCCCATGTCACATAACATCAGATAGCATCAATGATTGGCGTTATTACTGTACACAAAACAGTCATGTGTAATGCACAAATACAAACAGACAAGTCAGAGGAGGATCCTGAACTATCCCAAGGGCCTTTGCAGGCTCTTTGTTTTCTTTTACGTTTCAACCAGTTAATGTGCATTTTTTTTGTAAATACTTCTCTTAAGTGCTATAAAGTTGGTACTTTAGCATTTAACAAGGATATGTTCCACTGTATTGGCAAATTAAATTAGCCACTTGTGTTTTACTCTGTATTGGAAGGAGATCTATTCAAAGATTGGAAAACATTGGAAAAAGCTTGTCTGCTGACAGGTGAAAGCCTACCAAGAGTTGGGTGAGAAGTGAGAAGTTGTGCTGAAACCTGAAAGAGCTCCAAAGTGACCAGTATTTTGAGGATTACCTCTAATTTTCTTGAAGAATTTAGAAAATAGATATTGCTAAAAGGTACAAAATGCTCTACTACCCAGTATATGTATAATAAGCACAACTGAGTTTCCCAATTTCCAAAATATTAGCTTCTATCAGCTGTTTAAATCTCCAAATGCTATATCTCACTCACAATGCATGATGGGATAACCCTAGATCCTCCTCTACAGATAGTACAAATATCCAGCCATAGATCATATGTGTAGCATATAAAATAAAATGATATAAAATATGTACCACACAATCAATTATGGTATGTACTGTTATTTCACATGGGCAATTAAACCAATAAGAAAGGGGAAAAAATCTTAACAGGTGGGGTAAAAACAGGAAAGTGAGTGTATGTACAGTATGTTATATACCTCTCTTTCCATTTCCTCTGAAAGGGGAATAAACACTGGTTCCTCCTCTTCTTCTTCCTAGTTATCAAACATAACAAGTTCATTAAGCTTTATGATTTGAGCTTTTTATATTTATTACCTTTCCATTTCTTTCTTTAAAGTGAAATAAAAATTTCCTTGCAAACTTTTAGTGAGTCATGTTATGTTCAGCTGTACCAACCTCACTTTCTTCTTCAATTCGTATTCTTTCTCTAACCTTAGAAGAAAAGCAATATTCACAGAAATGTTATAATGCAGTTTAGGCAGGTACATGATTGTATTGTAGTATCATCTTAAATTAGAGTTGGCAATATGATTTTAGTTATGACTAACGTACTCACTTCCTCTATTGCAGAAACCTGCTCTTCTCTTCTCTATAAAATCAAATACAGTTACCATAAGTCCTTTGTTAAATACAAATGTATGTAAGATACACCAAACTAGCACAAGAGAGAAGCACAAAAATGAAAGTGAATTGATTCAACTGCACAATTGGAATAAGCCAGTAAAAGCCTATGTATGATAATGACAACAGCAAGCAAGAACATTAGCAACATCAACATCAGTAGCAGAAACAATAGCATCA
Organism: Heteractis magnifica; assembly: GCA_011763375.2. Taxonomy (NCBI): domain Eukaryota; kingdom Metazoa; phylum Cnidaria; class Anthozoa; order Actiniaria; family Stichodactylidae; genus Heteractis; species Heteractis magnifica. Next base: position 6,668 of record JAADYU020111886.1, on the reverse strand, counting down.
ATGACACTAGTAGTACTACCAAATTCACTAAACTGTCCACAGTCTGAAAATAGTGATCTGTCGGATTTGAATTTGGATTGATCGAAATGATCATGTGACATTGCATACCTTAACGCACGTAGAATGCGGTGGCGATGTTTGGTGTGTGAACTCTGCAGTTTTATGCCAAATATGGAAAACTTGGACATAAAACTGCAGAGTTCACATGCCAAATGACACTAACGTTCCACGTGTGTAAAAGTATGCAATGTCACATGATCATTTCAATCGATCCAAATTCAAATCTGACGGATACATATTTTCAGATTGTGGACAGTTTAGTGAATTTGGTTGTAAGATCAGCAGCAGCAACAGCACAGTAATAAAAGTAAGAGCCAAATGAATACTCCTTTGATTCATATCTTTATTTACAAGGAAGTAATAAATTTGTGTGCCTAAAATTAGGGAAGTACTAAAGTCAACTACACTCTGATCCCAGTCAGCTGACAGGTCATCTTGGGTGCTGTTCTTGCGTATTACCTTCAAAATGTTTTTCAATGCCTCACTCAAGAACTTCGATACATACTGTACCTTATCTTTCAATAACTGTAACCTGTGTTCTTCTCTGGCGATCTTTGATAACTCTCGTTCTCTTTGAAGATTTTCAGGACTTAATATCCTCCTCCTTTCACAAAGAAAGAAGATTTGATTTAATTACAAACAGGAACATCCAGGGGTGGCAGAAGCTGTAAATCTTTGGGGGGGGGCACTGCAATATTATATTTTACATTATGTTGTAATGACCGCTGTTTAGTTTGATTGCAGACACGTGTCATAAAATGATGCGTTTATGTTTCATGTGAACCAATATTTTGTGGGGGGGGCCAGGCCCCCCAAAAAATTTAGTGGGGGGCCGGTGCCCCCTCGGCCCCCACGGTTCCGCCGCCCCTGACATCACAAACTGATGAAAGACAAAGCCAAGCTGCCTGCAAGACAGGCTGCAAGACATGGCTGCATTAAGCAAAGCTGTCTGCAAGATTTAAATATATAAAAAATACCATTTCTTTGTCCAAGTTCCTGAAAGGATTTCATCCTCTTTGGCTGCAGGTTGCGGAGCCCTGCAAGAACCAAACAATTTTTAAACTACATCTCTGGAGAATGGATGGCAGTCCCTCTCCTCCCACTGTTCTGAAACCCTTAGTTAGAAATTACAATGAAACTTGGTGCAAAATCTGTAATCTGTAGTTATTAATAGTTCTGTAGTAACATGTAAACAAATTTTTGCTATGTCAAACAAATAAAGATCTAGCCAGAGCAGATTTTGTATGACTGCAATAAAGCTCACAGCACAAACATAGTTGACATGGTCAAGGCATGGCAAGGTACATGTATATCAAAATTCTAAAAAACACCATGGTCACAGCAAGGTACACTTACAGCAATGATCATGCCATGACCTTTTCACAGTCATAAGAAATCTGCTCTATTTTCAGGTATTATTCATTGTCTAATATTAGACAATGAATGGGAAGTACAGGAAGGGTATTCATTATTTGTGGACTCACAAATGAAAATATCCATTCATACCCATAGTCCATCTAGCAAAAGATTCCATTTACACCGTAGCATGAAACAAAATTGCTACTTAAATTGGTGTTTCAAAATTTTCTTTTTCTTCTGTTTTTGCTCTGGTTTATTCTCACTCCACTTTAATTCCCAGCCACACAGAGCACATTATATATATATATATGTACAATACCTCTGTCATAACCTTTAAAGTATATTAAAGGGACTCTGAGGTGCCCGACAGACCATAGCTTAAGATGCACATCAAACCTTGTGGATTTTGAAAATCTAAATAAAAATTTCAAAAATGTGTCTTTTGGGGGGATATCATTCGTCAAAGTTAGGAAATGAGATGTACAAGGCTCCCGGTGGAATTTCTCGGATTTAATGGCTTGAGATGCCTGTGGTGTGATGACGTCAGATAGTGGAACCTGTAAGCTAGTTGTAGTTGAACTATAGCCAAACATGGCTGTTCCTTATCAATTCGAGCCAGAAATTTCTTCGGGAGAAGAGGACAACACAGACGATGAAAGTATGAGTGATGGAAGTGATTTAGATGAAGAAGTGGTGAGAAATGAGGTAAGTCCTGAAGGTGCTTGATGGAAACAGCTGATATGTGTCTATGGGGTAAATTGGTAAATTGGGGATAAACTAGCATAACGCAAAGACCTGAAAAAGCGTTCATTTGAAATCAATATGTATTTAAAGGAATAAATATTACTTAGAAAAGGCTCACTTGTTTGGAATATTTGTTTGAGATGGAAGAGCTGTCTCCTCTGTCGTGAAGAGATACCAATACAGTCCAAAGCACATCGTTAAGCTCAACTACAGAAACTAATTGAAGTACTGTACAAAATAAGAAATAAAATGTTTTATCTACTTAACTACCTTGTGTATTGTCATATTTTTGTGCTTCAAGCTCATTACAACAAACACTTCTCGCTAATTCTTCATCTAAATCACTTCCATCACTCATACTTTCATTGTCTGCATTGTCCTCTTCTCCTGAAGGAATTTCCAGCTCAAACTGATAGGGAACAGCCACAACTAGGAAGCGAATTTGGCTAGTTCAACTACAACTATCTTTCATGTTCCACTATCTGATTTCATCACACCACAGGCATCTCAAGCCGTTAAATCCTAGAAATTCTACAGGGGGCCCGGTGCTAACTTCGACAGAGGATATCACCCCAAAAGACACATTTTTGAAATTTTTATTTAGATTTTCAAAATCCACAAGGTTTGATGTGCATTTTAAGCTATGGTCTGTCGGGGACCTCAGAGTCCTTTTAACAACTACTGTAATATACATTTATATGTACCTGGTGGATATGGTGCTTTGGTCAAAAAGTCCAACAGATTCTAAAATGAATAAACACCATTATTGCCTCAAGATGTATAATTATCATTTATATCACATACATGTACATTGAGCAGACATGGTCCAAAAAAAAACTGCCAACAGTTGCTGTTAATACAGTGTAATTGGTCAAAAAAAACCCAACAACTTTATTAAAAGAGGGTGGCACATAACAGCTGGAAGCCTTACAATGGCATGAAGTAGATATGTAACATGAAACAGCATATAGCAGCAGCTGTAAGGTGATAAACCTGTGGCCCTCTTACATCTCTTAAGTTGAAAGGGACAGGACTGCCATTAACACTATCATCTGAGTCATGTGAAGGTCTAACCATTTGTAGACACAATTACAAAGGCAGCACCTTCTCCTCAGTTATTTGAGGACCCTGAGTGTTAGCCAACCATCATAATCAGTGGTTCATTGATGCACAAATTCCCTCCAACCATTTGCTAGGTTATAACTGACCAGTTGTTTAGCTGCTAGAATAGGGTACCCATACATGCCACTTTCAGAATAAGCAAAATACTTTTATTAAGAGCGTAATTTAGAACAGCTAACCTTGCTTGGAGTAGAGCGGTAGGTCTTCTACATGCTCGTTCTTACGGTAGGCCTTAGTTGTTGATGGCATGACTTTGAGTACAGTTGGATGTGAGGCTGGGGATAATGATGGGCTGTGATCGAATGTTTGATGGCTGGGTCTTAAACTAGACCTTGGTGACAGGACACTTCCTTCAGTTGATCTAAAAACATGTTAAATAATTAATATAATGTAAGCTTATCTGTATCATATAATCATAAATAAAATAATAATAATAATAATGATAATAATAATAATAATAATGGGTACTTATATAGCGCATTTCACACAAGTCTCAATACGCTTTACAATTGTAGTTTGTGGAGGACTTTATAGGCTGCATATTGAGGTGCCAATGGCAGCCGCACAGCTTACAATCGTGAGTAGATAAGTAGTATTAGTATGTTATGCCTCCAAATTGATAAATAAATAAATAAATTACCATATTTTTGCTTCCATAATTTAATCATAAATAAAATAAATTTCCGTGTTTCTACTTGCATAGCAATGTATGCACATAGCTCTTGAGTTGCATGTACATGCAACAAACACTGATCTTGTTCATGTAATCAATTTATTGGAATTCATAAGTGATAAACAAACTGGAGAAAACCCTTGATTATGAAAAGGTTGTTAGTAGGAATGTGCAGTGTTGGTAGAGCTTGTTAGGCCCAGGGCAAATGTTGGACTAACATCGCACCGAACCTATTAAACATAGGTTCAGTGGAAGGTCGACTAAGGACCGACGTGGCAGCAAACGTCAAACTATTGTTGATCTTAATTCACTTGCACACAAAAGTTTTAATTGTAATTATGCATTGAAATGCACAGGAACATGCAATTAGTGTTTGTCTTTTCGCAGCTGACTGCATACACTTGCGATGACGAATATAAATACTGCTCTCTACAGCAATTCTGTGGAATGCTATACTCCAAAACAGAAAATGGAGAATGGCAATACACGCTGTGCTCAGTAGGAGAAGAAAGATACACTGTTGCAAGCCCTGTTATTAGCCAGTCTTCTAATTGTTTCATTCAATGAAGGCTCTTTTCTAGTCTAGTCATACCACCATTTTTAACGACATTCCATTGACTTTGAATGGGGTGACTTCTTAGTCTGAGAAATATTTTAAAGAGACGTTTACAGGGTATCATTGTTTTTGTTTCTATTCGGCTGAATTCGGAACGTTATAGGGAATGAATTGGTATTACACGTAAATTTGTCTTTCTACAGTGCATGTTCATCAGGGGGGGATGAGTGTTTTGGGAGGTGGGGGAGTGGTTGTTTTTGCGGATTTGGTGTAAGTCATGCAATTCACATGATCAATTTATTGTTTTACATAATTTATGAATTCAGTTCAGCGTGTGTTTAATATGGCGTTTGCCGTGAAGTTGCTCTGGAGTTGTAATATCGGACTTGGCTTGTCGAACTTATGTCAGACTCGAACCTATTAAATAAAGTCGACCTGAGTTGCAGCAAACGTCGTGCTAACCACGAGCCTTTTTCAAAATAAATAGGTTCAACTGAATTAAGCTCATGGTTAGTTCAACGTTTGCCCTGGGCCTTAAGCAGGTAATTTTTGGTGGGAAGATTTACTGTAGGCTACTGGTTACCAACTACCAACAGCAGTTTGAAGTCTTAACTGGTATTCTAAATCTATACTTGAATTACGTTCTAAGAATGCACAATAAAGAAATGGTTCATGCTGGTTTTCTTCACACTTACATGTAGTGTGCATCTATCAAGAAATGGATGCACGCTTGAGGTTGCTTAGAGCATTCAAAAAAAACTTGTTATCACTAATTACCAACAGCAGTGGCACAGCTCAACGGAGTTGAACTGAAAGCATATGAAGGTGCCTCTGGCAGCCGTTGTACAAGTCCATGTATAACCCCAGAGTACAGCTCTAACCAGTTTGAATTAGTTAGGGTTGGTTTGAGAGGAGGTAGGAAAAAATGGAGAAACGGAATAACCTTGGAGTCAGAAAGAAAGCCAACCAACTCAGCTCACATGGGGCGGCTGGGATTTGAACCCTGGACCTCAGAGATGAGAGGCGAGCATTTTCCCACACCACCACCCTGACTCCCCTCACATAAAAGAAACAGCAGATTCTCATGAGGCAAAGCCATTTCTTAATTTATAACATAGTCAGAGCCAAAAATAGCATTTTATATTTAAAAAATGTTAAGGAAATTCTCAATTCATGGGGGCACATGCTTCCTGATCACATCAGCTTGCAGTCCATAGAGCAGATTTCGTATGACTGTGAAAAAGTCACGGCACAAACACGGCACGGACACGGTCAAGGCATGGCAAGGAACTTCAAAATTCTAGAAAACATCACGGCAAGGCACACTTACGGCACTGACTTGTGTGCCTAATACTGAAATGGATGCATGCTCACACACATGAATTAACCAATCACAGCATGCTTTATATCATAGCAAAATTCAATAGCATACACTAAACCATATACATGTATATCTGACACTAGTACTAACCTATGTGTTTTTCTGTGCAACTCTGGTGGCTTGATATCAAGGATGCTCTTATCAGGAGAATGACTTGTTATACTGATGATTGAATTCTCTTTGTTACAGATTGATGTCTTATCAGAAAAGGTATTAGACACACAAGTTGTAAATTGTGAAAGAAGTTGCATGTAGCGTTCTTTTTCTTCCAGCCTTATGACCTACATTGTACAAAAAAGACACATGAATTTTTAGATATTATCAACAAATTATGTGCCAAACTGGAAAATCCCATGCCAAACTTGGAAATGTTAAAATTTAAAAAACACTTGTACCAGTGGTTGCATCTACCCATGAACATCCCTGACAGAAACATGTTCTGTTGCACTATTAAGCTTCAATTGAAAGTTTTTTGCTCAAACTTGAAAGTTTCAGACTGTCAAACAAAAACCTACATGTAACACCTTTTTCTCAGTTCCACAATTTCTCTAAACAGCTGCTGCCAATGGGTGACATGGGTGGCATAGTGGTAAAACATTTGCCTCTCACCACTGTGGTTCAGCAGGTTGGGTCACTGGTTAGAACCCTGCAGATGCCACATGTGAGTAGAGTTTGTTAGATGTGTTGTTCTCTCAGAGGGTTTTTCTCTGGGTTCTCCGGTTTTACTCCCTCCGTAAAAATCAACATGTGAGCTGAGAGTTGTATGCTTAAAA
>JAADYU020111776.1:821-12244 GCA_011763375.2 Heteractis magnifica | reverse complement strand
GAAGGCTGCTTGTTATGACTTTAGCAGATGAGCAGAAAGAAGTATTCCTCATTCATGGCTTTTTGCATAGGGTCAATACTGCCATCCCAAAGGCTTACAAAGATAAAGAAAAACAAAAGCCAAAATGGAGACATGTATATAAATAGATGTCTATGAATTTCAAAGTTTTAGGGATTGGGTGTGTATATATATAATTATATATACATATATAAATATGTACCCTTTTTTTCGTGTGATATTTGTAAGTTTATTATTTATTTAGTTACATGTTCAGGACTGCTTGTCTAAAGATTGCTAATTTATAAATAAATAAATAGATAGATAAATAAATAAATAAATGATATTTGATAATAATGAATGCAATGGCTTATTTGTTTTGCAGTTAGAAAATTTAAAAAGAGAAGTGCACTTGGAAAGGAAGGAAAATGGGAATATGAAGTGGGGGAAGATTTGCGACCGATGACTGCAGAATCTGAACACATTATGGAAAGCATATCTAATGTAAGAGTTCTGAAATAGTTTGAGCAGTAATCTGAATAAGCAGATGGAAATGGGCCTAATCTGTTGTTTTGCCATCTCATTCCCTTGAGTATTGTTCTCTTTCTTTTGTTAACAACAACTAAGTCAAATAGAGAATGTCATTTAAAATGAGAAAGATTTCAGACAGGGAAAGTGGGAGAGAGGAGTTCATCTAGCAGGAAAGAGTGAGTTATCATGGGACCAAGTGGCTGAGTCTTTTTCACTGAGACGGCATGAGAACAACCTGGGATTGTGTTGTCAAAAAATGGGAATATAGCACTGTGATAGCTTGAAACAGATTCACTGATTGATTTGATCTTTTGACATTCTTGCAGCCATTGGCAACAAGAAAAGATACAACAAAAGCCTTTCAGTGGAGAATTAGAAACTTACCCTATCCTTTAGATGTGTATAACATTACCATTAGTGATGACAATATGACAATTATTGTGCGAACTACAAACAAAAAGTAAGTGTAATATATCAAGGTCCATAGGATTTTTGTCAGCTAAAGCATTACATATAATTCCACAGAATTGCCAACAATTCCAAAGAATTCCAATACACTCCTATGATTTTGAAAGAACTCCTAAGAATTACGAAGTTTTCCAAATAAATATTCCCAACAATTCCACATAATTCCTCAAAAATTCCAAGGCAATTCCATTTATCCACATTTAAAATATTTGGTTTTTCACATATAATTTCAGGTATTACAAAAAATTCAGCATACCTGACATGGAGCGTGCAAAACTCCCACTGGAGCAGAAGTCCCTGAGTTTCACTCATGCAAATAATACTCTTATCATCACTGTAAGTATATTTTGCTAATGATTGACCCTTGGAAACACTTGTATTGTGACAGACAGACAATTTAACAAGGGCCAGTGGTCAACTGCTATATTTTATTTGCATATATACATTTTTTCTTCCTATTAAAAGCTTTTATAGCAGCACATTTTTATTGTTTTAGTTTTTTATAATCAGAAGGTTATTTTATTACCATTAAGATTTTGTTCTTGTTAAAATCTAAGTACCAGAAACCACCATTAATTCTGGAACAAGAAAAGTTTATAAGGCAAGAACTGGTGAAGAGCAAAAGTGGTGATGGCGAGCTTGAATGTAAACCAAGTTAGGAAAAATAATTGGTAAAAATAGTAACCTTTGCTGTATAGTTAATATAAAGAGTATATAAATCAGATCTAAAAAGGTAAATACAGAAAAACGAATTAATATACAAAAATTGCAGTGCAGCAAAAGAGTAGTTATAAAGTATAACAGCACAACAACACTTTTGAGTTTTACAAATATGTTCCGGATATGGCAACATCCATCCTCAGTGTAAAGTGTAAATTAATATACAGTAATTATATTTATACCTGAGCTGATGAAGACTCACAGCTTGGAGTCGAAAATTTGTTTTTCTGTATCCACCTTTTTAGATCTGATTTATATACTATTTATATTAATCATGGCCACAAATCGCCCTAACACTTGCTGTATAGTATTTATGTGGTTGTATATAAGATTCATGTCAGTGATGAATCAGTTTTTCATTTATTAGGACTAGGGAGTTCAGGCAAAATGATGAGGGGAGTGTGTTGGTTTTGTAAATCTCAGATTTTTAGAAACATTATGAGGGGTGGGGGATGGGTGGGGTATGAAATGCAACCAATCACAACACACTTCTCCAGGCCCTTTCAAAAGAATAGAAACACCAAATTGAGGCTCTGCTTCTGCTTGTGACAAATGGTTTTCTCTTGAATTAGTCTGGCTATGCTTCCATAGGAATCTGATTCACTTAAGAAACAATTTCGAACCACTTCTAATCAACATCGTCAACTATCATGTTCGGTAATCTTATCTCCCAAGCCATAACCTGTTTTATTTCTCGTTACCATCCCAAAGCTGTCTTGTTTCCCTGACTACTTGGCATCACCTCAAAAATGCTTAAAAGATTCTCTCAACTGTTTGTTCTGGTAAAGTAAACATTGTCTGATTTTATTTATCTATCTGTCTTTCTTTCTTCATTAATTACCCTTAATGTATAAGTCTACCATTTAATTCTTTTTTAAGTCATGAAGACGAACTGGCTTATGCGTTGCTTTTTTAAACTTTGATTAGAGAGCATTCGTTTTTTAACAAGGGGGTGGGCCCACCCACACTCTCCCCACCCCCACCCCCTGTTAAAAAAATGAATGCTCCTTAAGAAAGGAAGAAATATATATTCGAACGAGGATTGGGAACGATAAGGGAAAATCCCGAAGGAAATATTTTTATTTAGGCACCTTCCACATGGATACGTTTTGATGAAACGGCAGCGTGACACGGTCACGGTCACGCGATCCGGTCGCGATTACCGTGATTATCATAGAGCAGTTTTCGGACAAGTGGGGAATGACACGGCAAATTCGTAGCCAATAATATAGCCATGCCTTCTTTACCGTTAAGGCTCGGAGACACGATGCGACGTTGCTTGTGTTTCCACCTGAAAACTGTTGCACGTGACGTCGCCATCGACGTCGAAGAAGTAGAAACGAGTTTCACTTTTGCAACGTCGCCGGCGACGTCGCGCGCAACAGTTTGCATGGGTGGACACATGGTGCGATTTCCCTGTGGCAGGCAACGTCGCATCGTGTGTCCGAGCCTTAATTGTACCACGTGTTGTGATTGGATGATTCACACGAAAAGCAGTGGGAAGCCATTTCAGTGTTACTGCATACCAAGCCCTGTGCGTGCTGTAAGTCAGTAACGTATGCTTACGACTGATACGAAAACCTCCCGAATTCTTTTACAGTCACATTCACATATAATCTAACCTGTGGCGTTTTCAAAACTTCCTTCCATTTTTTACACGCAGATACGGAAAGTGTTTGCAAGCCATTTCGTTTTCATCGAAAGTTTTCTTTATGGTTTAGTGCACGAAGAGAATTTTCACTAAACTGTAAACTTTCCATGGTCAGAAGGTGACTTGCCATAGTACCGTAACGTGTATTGCGCAGATTTCGTATGAGTGTGAAAAACTCACGGTAATGTACGGACATGCCGTGACGTAAACGTGACAGTGCTGTGACGGTGCATCCTGATTGGACCAGCAGAAATCACGCGAGCTGTATGTGTTCCAAAGTTGTCAATTCTTTGAATGTGCCGTGTTCCGTGATGTATTTCATTCATACAGAAATCTACTTCATTAAAAACCACGAGTCGTACAAAATTATAGTAACTAGAAGATTTTATTTGACAGCGTGTTTTTAAAAAAGGATTGTGCAACATGATATTCATATCATAAGGTTCTCATTAAGGTGTTTTTGATACTGAATAATAATCTATTAACAATAAATTTATATATTTAGATAGCACTCGCACTATCCAAGCCCGCGTTTCTTTTGGTCAGCAACTTTCCAAAAAGAACTGGGAAGTCTAGCTGATAATGACTGCCGGCATCAAGTAAGCTTTCAAACATTTTGTAATCTTTTATACCTCTTTTGTTTTTCAAGCTGCTTGCGTTCATAAACAAATCTCGGACCACTCTAAATGCATTTTGGGTTAAAATGAAAAATGTCATAAGTCTGATTCTTACCGGTGTTCGTTCCTGTCGTGAGTTGAGACCGGTCTGAGATGATTTTCGAGGATTGCGAGGAGCAGATAATATTGATAGTCTTTTTAGGCAATAGACCTCTTTAGCTTGGACGTAAGGTTTTCCCATTTCAGACCACGTGTCATCCTCTCGGGAATAAGATTCTTTGTTTCAGGTACATCCATATTAACGTATCTTAAGCGTTTCCGAGAAACAAATAAAACACAAGGGAATGACACGTGATCTGAAATGGGTAAACATTACGCCCAAGCTAAAGAGGTCTATTCGTTCCGTAACCTACAGTGAACCCTTGACGATGGATGAATGTCTAAGGGTGACCATAGACTATGGATACGCGTAACGAGTAGGCTGGACTTAGTGATACCAATTCAATTATAAACCGTTCCCTTACCAACAGTAATCGCTGACATCCGCCGGTTATCTAAATGCGGGCTCAGTTTTTCAGGTTGTCTTTCTAGAACAAAAACTCGAGGATCTTCTAGCGGGGAATTCAAAGGCGAGGGTTTTAGAACATTGCTAATGTTTGAATTCGCTCTGCTTCTGATATTCACTGTGGTAGCGTTAATACGAAACACTTCTGTCGTATTTTGGTTTGGATAAAATAAAATTATCCGCACTTTTGGGAAGTACGTGATACAGAGGACTCCGTACGCTGATCCCAGTACGGCCAGACAATTCACGAAAATTCTATTACTTCCGGTTGAGCTGTAGAACGCGGGTAAAAAACTCGAGAGAAAAACGCAAAACGAAAACATTGCGAACCCGATAAATTTTGCTTCGTTGAAATTTTCAGGTAGTGTTCTTGCCCTGTAGGCAAAATAGGTGCAGACAAGAGCCAGGACTAGAATGTAGATCAGTACGATGACCAAGAGAGTGTCGTCATTTGCACTGCAACTGATGACCCGAAGGTTTTGGCTGTAGTTGGAAACTATTACCTTCGGAGATTGAAAGAGAAACCATAGGGAAGCGATTAGTATCGGAATGAAGGTCAACGCTACTGAAGTCATGATTTGCATTTTGTTGGTCAGCAGATGGCTGTGTGAAGATAGCCTCGACTTGGCACGGAATATGCGCAGTAATCGATCTGTTTTAAGGAGGGTGATTGACGTGCTTATGGTGAACAAGACAGCGAAGTAGAGAGGTCTAACACCGCACATTACGGTCGTGGGTCTGCCAATGAGCACTAATGGGTACGTGAAAATCAAAACCATACATCCGAGGTGTATAAAAGAGAGTTCCCTGTTGGACGCTTTCACGATGGCGGTTTCTCTGTGCCTCACAAAAATAGCTAAAATTGCCAACGCGAGAAAACTTCCAAACACCGATACGATCGAGACGCAGAGCGCTTCACCGCTGAACCAGCTCATGTACACCTCCGTCATTTTCACACAGTCAGTCCGATTGGAGTTCGATTCATAACCCTCGGGACATCGGATACAAGAGCCCTGCCCGCGGGATGCCTTCGAATACCCACGTGGACATTCCACGCATGTCCAGCAACATTTTACGCTTCCATTCACAGAGTATTTCCCAGGAGAACACAAGTCATTGCAACGAGACTCGGGAATTTCCTTTTCCCATCCATTCCATAAATATTTCATTTCTCCTTTGAATTCCAGGCTTCCATTCACGCCGTCCCAAAAACCTATCTCTTTGAATACCATGCTCGATGTATTCAAGTCTTCCGGTTGTAGAATCTTAATATCATAAGAACCGTGCTTCAGATCACCATTCTTATCAAAAGATATTTGGGTTCCCGATCGACCGACGAACGAAATATTCTTGATGTATTCTAGTAACTCAGTGGTTCTGATATTAGGATATACTAGAGGGCATTTGCCTTTGGGAAGCAATCCTTTGCCTTCCTTACATTTTAACATTGAATCGACGCCACGTACAACGGCATACACAGCATCCATGACGTTGGTGTATTTGTTTCTGGGTAAAACAGCAGCCGTTGGTTTACCTTTGACTTTGGGACACACAATAGTCGCATTATCACCTGTGTTTGATTTGTAAACAAAGTACTTGCTGTTGGTGACGAACTCGGTGTCATTCTTGGCATTAAATACGCTTGTATTTCCACCTTCCGCGCTGATTGTTTCGCAACCGAAATTTTCATTCCAGAACTGGCTAAACCACGGATTTCGTCTTGAGTTTCCCGGATCTAATCTCGAGAGATGCGCTTCGAAACCCGAATGCTTCCTCAACCTCGGCACCATTCCGATCATTCCACCTACAATCTTTGGATTCAGTTTGTACAATAAATATGAATCACCCCAAGTTTCCGTCCCGATCCAAGTCTTGCCGGTCATTCCGAGTTTCGTAGCTTGTTCTAGGAAGCCAATGGCGTTAGGTCGCTGGCACCACAGCACGATGACTCTAGCGCGCGTTTGGGCCTTGAGAGAAGTGATAATCCTAGTCAATTCTTGTTTATACAGATTAGCATGGAAGAGCGCTTCGACGGCCATGCAAATGTTGCGCCTTTTCAGCTCCACTTTCAAAGCATCCATTCCTGCTCTCCCGTACTCGTTATCCGAAGCAACAACAGACACATAAGTCCATCCAAACTTCTGCAACAAATCAGCGATGGCTTTTGCTTGGTACGTGTCGGATGGAATCGTCCTCAAAAATGAGCGATAGATATCTTTGTTGCTTAAGAGGATGCTCGTAGACGAGTAGCTTATCTGCGGAATGTTAGCTATTCCAAATACATGAGCGACTTGAGTCGAAATCGGACTCGCTGCTCCCCCTATCACCGCAACATGTGACGGTCTTGATGCACAAATACAAGAACTCGATGACGAATTATCAAGCGAGGCATTAAGATCTGTGTCTAAGACGAAATCAAGCGCTGCTTCAAGAGCGTTGCTTACATCGTTACAAGAGTCTCTGATGTCAAAACCAACTTCATGTTTGGGTATCAAAGTGTTATCATCATTGATCTCGTCTATAGCGTACAACATCGCTTCAGTCCAAGTCAAGGCGTAGCTATTCAACATTAAGGTCCTTTGGTTTTCGGTCTTCTTGTACACATGAACAGGGAACAACCCTCCTAATGTAAGATCCGCTCTTAACTTTTGAAGCTTGTGTGGGTTTTTGCAGTAGGACGACGGCGGCTGTAGGGCATCGAGTTGAACCACTTCCACTAGAATCGCATAGGCAATTAAGTATTTAACTACGAAACCCATCCTTTCTAATTGCGCCGTCATTTTGTTCCTCCTGTCCACTAAGAAAGTACGAGAACTTCATGTCCAACAAACGGAGAGATTCCTGCCATGATCAGCCATTTTAACTCGTCCGAACCCGCAAGCGCTAAATTTATGCCAATACCAAAAATGTAAAAAAAAGAGATTCACAAAATAAACAAATAATGACGGCTGTTTAGGCCAAACAATGACAGCTGATAATTTGAATTTATGTGTGCTTAGACGCAACTATCTCGACAGGATTTTAATCAAGACCTCTGGCGGAATAAAGCCCCAGGTCTGGTAAGATACAGTAAGATAACGTAATGAAATCACGTTCGAGCTCACTTTCAAGCTCACGAGACACCCTCACTACTTCGTTATTTGGCAAAAACGCTCTATCGTAATAAGAAATTGTCCGGTTGCCAAGAGAGAGAAGATAGTTGGTGAACTGAATGTACAAGGTGGTGAACTTTTGAGAGAAGTCCACACGGTTTTTCAATTGGAATTGCAAATTGAAAAAAGAACTATCACAAAAGATGAATTATTTTTGCCTCCGGGAAGAAATAAAACAAGAAGAGGGAGCCTACGCTTTGTGGTAATGTTCAAAGCAAAAGAACTACGAATTCCGAAAAATATGGCAATGAAAAGTTCTCGGAAAGCTTTGGAAGTTGTTTTTTCACACACAGACGCGGAAAAGAGATGCCAGTGGAATTTGTAGGCCAACGGTCCGGTAATTGCGCAGCGTTTCTCTCGGACTTGACAAATTCATTCGATGAAAAATCGCTCTCATTTCTATTGTCGCCGATAAATGACATTTGCCGTGAGTATAAATAATTCAAATAAACGTCTTATTTTTACGACTGTGTAATAATCGATTGTCATTTTACGTTGTTGTAAAAGTACCTTTCTAGCATAGTTAATATTAACTCTGTTTCTAGCTAGCGCTGTTGTCTCTGCTAGATCCAGGGATATCGGGATAGAGGAGATTAAGACTAGTTGTTGAACTACCCAAATTTTATTCGTCTCTTTTACAGCTCGACTCGCAATATTCGATTCTGGGAAGTCATTTAATACTTTCAAATCATTTATAATTTTGTATGAGAAATCCTCAATCTGACGAAACTGAGGCAAACGTATAAGTAATTTAGACGTTCAGTTTATGGGTCGAAACAAAGGCCGGAAAAAGACAAAAGAAGACAAAAGAAACTTAGAAAACAGATGAAAAATTTTATAAAAGTAAATAAAAATGTAACTAACAAAATAGAATTTATACTAATATCGAGTTGTTTTCCTTCAGGCTTCAAGAAAATTAAATAGACGCCTCCTTTTGTCACGAAACGACTAAACGTGTTTAAAAAAAATTAAATATTTTTAGAAAATTAATCAAGCTAGTAGCATAGAAAATATCTAAAATTACAAGAGAGCGATTAGCAATTTCCCTGTCTTTATGGGATTATTTTAAGGATTCGAACTAAAGTCTCTATAATCCTCAAATTTATAAGCTTTAAATTGGCAATGAGTCATCTTTTATCTTCCTTTTCCCTGTTAATTGGCAGGTGACGAACAGCCATATTTAATTGTTAGAATATTAAGATAAAGAAAAGGGATTGAACGGGCTGTTGATTGTAGGACTGAAAGGTGTTTATTGGAGCACTGAGGAGAATTGTGTATTAGCCGAACTCAGGACTTTGCCTTTTATTCATATTCAAATGAAATCCGATTTCAATTGATGTCCCCATATTATATCGATTCGTATTTCAGTGTTCATCTCCAAAATATAGCAGGCTTCTGACTGAGATTAAAAAGTCAGGGACATCTAGAATCTTTTCAAGGTCAGGGAATTTTATATTTGGTCAGGGAAATTATAAAAATGTACCAAAAGTCAGGGAATTTTTGAGCCAGCAAATGCGAAGAAAACATTTTTGAGAAATTGGGTTTTCCAGTTTGGAACTTTGTTAGAGAGATCCTGGAAACCATATATAACCCTCTTGTCGCCAGTGAAGTCAGTGAACAATGGGATTTGGTTATTCAAAAGTCGGGGAAAAATCAGGGAACTATATTTTACTAGGAGAGTGAGAACCCTGCACAGGAAGAAAGAAAGAGGAAGAAAGAAAGAGGAGGGGAGGGATTGAAGAAGAAAGGGAATGAACATAAGAGAAAAAGGAACGAAGAACAAGAATGAAAATCGAGGGGTACGCACCCCCCTTTCCTCACGAGATGAGCTACTTACAGTCAATTGTGGATTTAATATAATTATCGGCAATCATTCACGCTTCACATAAATCTCAGTTGATTGCAGTTTTCTTATTTCAAACCTTCAAGTATTTGCCAATTTACGGTGATATTGAAGTGAAGAAATTGATGGATTGATTTAGTCCCGCCTGACAAGTACTTCCTCTTGACAATTGGCGCGGAAGAGAGAACCGCTTTGATCATCTTCACGTTTATAATGACACTGTTTCGTGGTGTGGTTTAAAAACAAGCTTACAGGAGCGAAAACTCTGCGCTGATGACGATACTAAACTCGTCTTAAAGGTGATGTTACACGAGACGATTCGCAAGGACGTTTTTTTTTTTTTTTTTTTTTTTTTCTTCGCAACAATTTTGCAAGTGATGTTGTACGTTTTTAGTGAAGGCGATTCAAAAACTCGCAACATGTTGCCGTGACAGAGATTGCGTGGAAAATTGTCCCGCATGCCATGTTGCACGAGAACGATTTTTCGCGCAATTTTATTCCGCGAAACTGAAATCGTTTTGCGAATCGTCACGTGTAACACCACCTTAAAGCTATTTCAAGGTTTCGTCTTAACTGTGTCTAACACGTATACTGTATCATCATTATCATCATATGTCGTGGTGGCTAGGTGCCACTTAGCTCCTCATACACTATACATACAGATAGGACATGACGGGCATTGTGTGAAGTATTGACCTATTAAAAGCCAGAATGTACAGTATACAAAATCAAAGAAAAGAAGCCGTGTTTTGCCCACTGCAAGCTGTTTACAGCATTCTACAATACCTTTTTGCAAGATGTTATTTATAGTTTTAATTCACTATTGATTAGTTGTCGCTGGCGGGCTGCGAGGCCGTATTAGTAAAATATCCGGTTACTTTTAAAATCTTTCAAGACTCGTCTGCGTCATTCCGTACGTTTATTTTCTTTCTTTCTTTCTTTCTTTCTTTCTTTCTTTCTTTCTTTCTTTCTTTCTTTCTTTCTTTCTCTCCTTCTTTCTTTCTTTCTTTCTCTCTTTCTCTTTCTCTCTCTCTCCTTTGTTCATTTATTTGTTCATTTTCTCTTCCTTTCCCACCTTGCTTAACGTTGTCAAAACATCTACATTTTTATGTAGATGGCATAAAAACTTTACGAAAGAGATTATCTTCATCTTGCCAACAAAATCTAACAGATATCCCTCGGATCTTAGAGTTGGTATTAAAGCATCTACTCGTACGGACCGCCTTTCTACTTTAGTTAGTACGCGCGCCATCAGTCTCGTGCTGTTAACGATGGCACTTGCCTGTAGCCATCAAGCAGCAATTAAACTAAAATCACCGGCGCCTTAAAGTTTCATAATTCATCTTTATTTCTTAGACATGGTAATTGCTCTAAAGTATGATATGTTCATAATGCTCTAACGGGCCTAACTTCCTACGCAGACGTTCTCACTACGTAGGAAGGGGCCCTAATGACCTAAAGTGGAACCTACCACTCAAAATAATGGATTATCCATTTAGATTTGGACGATTTAGATTTCAGATTTTAGATATTAGAAGTTTTGTACGCCCACGTGACGGCAGGCATGTTGCATGGCAGAACAATAGAATCTCTGTCCCCTAAGGGATTGAACTCTTTCTCATGTAAAACGATTTTATTGTTTCTGCCATTACGAGGAACGATTTTGATTGTAAATCTTTCAAGATTCAAAGCCATAGTCAAAAACGTCACACATCCTGTTTAACACAAGCCCATATCCAGGACACATCGTACCTGGTTGATTCACTCACATAGGCTTCTCATATTGGACCGTTCAGTATTTAAACACAAGCCCATATCCAGGACACATCGTACCTGGTTGATTCACTCACATAGGCTTCTCATATTGGACCGTTCAGTA
>JAADYU020111665.1:0-12250 GCA_011763375.2 Heteractis magnifica | reverse complement strand
CTTATAATTTATTCCTTTCTCACTAAATTACTAAAGTTCTTTTTTCCTATGACAACCTTTTTGCAAGTAGGTGTATCAATATTAAAGGGAATTAACGGTTTTGATCTTTCAAGGACAAATCCGGGGGGGTAACCTTGGGGATTTGTGACCCCCTCTCATTTGATACTGTTGCTCGATTTAGGGGGCTGTGGTCACGTGAGCTGTTAGTACAAAAGGTATTATGTATCATAAACAAGGTTAATAATGGAGACTTTATTTCATATATTTTCCTAAATATACGGTTGCAAATCTCACTTCTTGTAGGTAATTTACAATTGGCTACTCGAATCGCCTAAAAAAATGACCTAATTTAGAATGTCTACGATGATGATGATGATAATAATACTGAACAATAATAATAATAATAATATAAATAATAATAATAATAATAATAATAAAAATAATAATAATAATATAAATAATAATACTGAATACTACTAATAATACTGAATACTACTAATAATACTGAATAGTAATAGTAATAATAATGACAACAATAATAATACTAATAAATGTTCTGCAAAACAAAAAGTTAAATAACGATCTAATCAGAGTCGCCTCGAGGATACTTGTCGATATACACCTATTTCAAAAAAGGTTGTCGGTCGCGATCTGAAATCTGAAATCTGGGAGCTAGACAATTCACCAGCGCAGGTCATCGCTCAAAGGTGGTGTTGTATTTAGCTATTTACAGTTTACAAACTACTAAAAGATAAAGTTTAATATGAAAATGAAACTTAATTTAAAAAGGAATTCACAGCTCGTGCCTTATGTTCCTCTCGGTCTCAGATTCAGATTTCAGATCTCCGACCGACAACCTTTTTTGAATTAGGTGTATACTTGGGTGATATTAACATCGTAAGAGCAGGCCGTTTCAAGCACGTTTCTAATTTCACGCATCGACGTGTCTTACCGTGATGTGCGCAGTGAAGTTGTGCGAGTGCACCCTCACAGTCAGAGTTAACAACCTCCCTGACCTAGAAAAAGATTGATTATTTTGAAAAATAAAGCTTTTAATAATACGAAGACTAATGTGTCGTTTTTACAGCAAGATAACTCTTGCTGTGTCTTATCTAAAGCAAATTACTTTCATTACTTTGACCCCCCAGCAAGGGAACTAGAAAAACAGTTTTAATAAAATCCCACGATCTTTCATAAAAAAACACATGCTGTATAATCTTAGGGTGAAATGTTTCCTAAGACAACCGGTAATTAAAACCACAAAACATCAGGATATTTCTCATCGGTTTGGAAAACGATATCCAAACGAGAGGAAATAATAATCATCATTATTATTTGGTGTCGCTAATCATCCTTCCTCGCATGCTGATTTACGAAGGATGCAGCTCTACACGGTCAGGTCGAAGGTAATGAATATATGAGGCGCACTAAGCTGCCACCAGACACTCATATTTGACTGTAGAGCAGAGTCTTGATTTTAGGGTCCATACACACTAAGGATTTTGCTCCAAGGGCAGGCTCCACGAGAGGGCATGCTGCGGGAGCTTGCTACATGGTAGTCATGTTCGCTGATATTAAACCAGTTTAATACCAGAGAATGTGAGCCGGGGGAAAAATTCTGCTCCCGCCTCAACCTTTTTTACGTTAAATCTTTGGTACACAGGAAGGAGCAAAACGACGCTGGAGCCTGCTCCCGGAGCGAAACCCTTGGCGTGTATAGAGGCCTTTGACGAGGGAGGAAAAGCAGAGAACCTCGAGAAAACCCCTCAAGGCAAGGTAGAAACCAATAAACTCAACTCACATGTGACCACCGAGTCCGAACCCAGGACCACAGAGCTGAGAGGCAAGCGCTGTCATCACTAGGTCAATGATGCTTCCCAAAGGGATTAATTACCACTAAATCAATAACTAGATCGCACTGGGTAGCCCAGCTACGCCCAGCTAAGCCCAGCCATGGCATTTAGTCCAAAACTGGACCCAGTTTTATCGAAGCGCTCGGTAAAAACGGTAAGAGAACGAGAGCTGGAGCGAGCAACGATAAAAGTAGTACTGAAATAAAGGAGTTGTTAGAGATAGAATTGTTTTTCTTTCACAGTTTTGTGTCGCTAATTTCACTTCCTTGAGTTTTACTAAAATTAATGTTATTCAAACAAAAAAATCTTATTTCCAAGAGGTTTAATTTTGGAAACATTTACGCCCAAATTAAGCTATTTTTGTTATGGACTAAAAAGATAAATGTTTTTAGGGGGAAAAAAAATAAAAAAAAAAAACTTCCGACCTCACACGCGAACAAATATAAATGAACAGTGTTGTTTGCATTTTTCCAATCCTCGAAAAGAAATCATTTACACTTTTGGATGAGGCGGACGCGAGAAACGGACATGTCTCAAGCTTGCTGCGCTGTAGCATCGTGATTGGATGATGTGAAATCGTCTCGCCTTCTGATTGGTTGAACGTGGAAGCCATTTGATAGTCAAGGGAGCACACGCTTTTTCTTCCCCTCAAAGTTCTCAAAGGAAATTACATTTTTACGACCGGCTACGAAACACCACTGCAGTTGTATTTTGTTTACCGTACGTCACCAATGCAAATGAGAATCCGAAACAAAAAAATCGAGATATAATAGAAAATAATTAGTGAGCTTTTAGTTTGCCCACAGCGATGTTTTTCAAGTTATTCAGACCACGTCCCGTTTTGCCTTAGAGTATTAAATTATCTTTCACGACAGTTTGTCTAACGAGTCTATATTGACTGACTTTCAGCAAAGTTAATAGAAGGGAATGGTTATGAAACTCGGCAAACATCAAAGGGACTGACAATGAAGCAAACATGGAGGTTGAGTACGGTTTTAACCGTGCACAATCTTTTGTTTTATCTTCATTTATTTGCTTGACTGACCTGAACCAAACGTTTTCATTGGCTGATTGTCTGACATATGTAGGAATGCTTTTGTTTTGTGCACGGTCACGGTTGAAAAAAGTGAACAAAAAGATAGAACAATGGCTTTCATAAACATCTTATTCTAGTAACTTTGCTTTCAGAGAAACGCGGGGATAATTTCAGCAAAAAAGTAAACTATTATATAAACTAGCAGGTTTAAACTGATTAATACAGTACCTTTATCTTAGTTTTGAAAATTAAATTTATCAAACAGAAGAGGAATGAATGATGTCGGAGATAACTTTATGGTTCTAGGATAAATAACTTAGTGCAACTAGATATTTCCAATTTCCAATTTCCAATTTTTCTTTAATAACTTTCTGGTGTAAGGAACGAAAAAACAAGTTATGAAAATAATAGTCAGTCCAAAAATAAATAATGAAAGCTTACCAAGGAATGAAATAAAAAATAACAACGGAAAGAAGAGTCTAGAATTGATAAGAAATGATTAAGTGAAGCTCATTCTCTGCCTTTTTTAATAATTTCCCAGTATCGAGGGAGATAGAATGAAATACTTCAAATGGGTAATGATTCGTTTGATTCTGGATTCGGCCAGAGAAATTAAAATGAAAACCGCAGGAAAAGCAGTTTGCTATTTTATTATATTTATGCAACAGCTAAATTTAAATAAGACAGCTTTTGTTTAATTAGAAAGAAAGTTTAATTTAATGAATAGCAGGTAACACCACTAATAAGAGCGGGTAAGGTTAGTAAAAGGGATAAAAGGTAGTGGTGGGTGAATGGAGAATGAATACCTCAGGGGGGAAGGGGTCAATGTTTTGTTTGTCTACGTTTTTATACTGAAATTTGACTTTTTCACGCGGTTGCCATGTTTTTGAGTGTAGGAACAGTCACTACAGACACTCTGTATCGAGCAATTCAAGGGGCATTTGAAGGGAGAGGGGCTAGTGTACCGGTACCGACTATCTAAACACGTTTGAATGTATGCTATACTATGTATTGGTGCGTGTAGATATAGTCACTACGGACACCCAGTATCGAGCAATTCAAGGGGTACTTGAGGTGACAGGGTGTATATACCGGTACCATGTTACGATTGGGTCCCCTACTTTGGACCAATGTTTCGACATCCAGAAAATGATAGAAACTCTTTACTTGAATTCACACACCTCTGACGCCATTCAATCAGTACAGTTACCATGGTAACTATCAAAATGGCGAACGCAATGTCCTGCTATCTCAAGAGATTATTACCAAAGGCTGAAAAACTGGTCTCCCGGCTAGAAAGTACATCTCAAGAACAGTTCAATACTCATAGTCTATCGATACGTTATCACCAGTCTGTATCTGGAAGGATTCTCCTGGTGTGATATTACGATAAACGTTCAGTGGTTTAGGTTTCGATGAAATTTTCGATATCGAAAAAATTTGGGGTAATACAAACTTGAGAACATGACTAAGGGTAGATGGTACTGAGAACAATCCATTCCTGAGGGTGGGTGGGGTAGGGTAGTAGGTAAATCCCAACCCCCTCCCCCCATGCGTATTTGTGACAAGTCTCTAACTTGCAAATAAGCTAGTTTCGTTTCTCATGTTCCTCATTTCTAACACTCCTTACCTACCCACCCCTCCCCTTTGTTATCGAATATTGCTCATAACAAACTTCAAACCCAACAGCTTCCTTATTTCCTTGGTTACGTTTCCTACAAAACATTAAAAAAAAAAAAAAAAATTATTTCTGAAAATCGTATTTACGTTTGAATCCCTAATCACACACGTTAAATATTAGCCGTTGCTAGACAACGAGGTGACAAAGAAATAAATACTTAACTTGATTCTTTGTGTTTGTCAATTAACAAGAACGGAGGACAATAGATAGGGCGTCTGGTTTAATTCCGTCTGAGATAAACTGGAAAAAAAAACCCATTTAACTCAACAAAATCTTATAGTGATAAAGGCTTTCACAGATGGATGAAAATCCCTTGGAATGAAATTATCAGAAATCTGAAACCTCGAAATAGAATTCTTTTTTCTCACTTAGATGGCAATATGGTTGTTTGCGAAGGTTTATTTGACGCCGTTCCACAAGTTCCATTAACTCATTTAATCGAAAATACATTAAGATTTTCCAGGGTTAATGGTTCAGTAGTCCGTCGGGAAAGTGTACCTAGCCTATCTATACAAAATGGTCCCCTTCAATGATAGCTCTATAAAGAGTTAGATTTCAATTTTACAATGTTTGCCTAGCTATTAGTGATTAAAAGCGTCGTGACAAGAGGAAATCAAAGCGGACTTTCGAAAGCGAGCTTTTATTTCGATTCTGGCAGCGGAAGACGCGAACATTTAGAACAGTAATCAAGATCAATACTTGGATAACATAAGCGGACTTTGTTGCATTTATATGCTGGAAAAATTAGGAACAAACACAGATAAGGGCACATGGAAAGAGAAAAGAAAACTCCCATAGTGACAGGATAAATTAGAAGAGATTCTATGAAGATTACATTGGGGAGAGTGACTGTTACGTCAGTCTGATATGCTGAATCCTGAAGGATCTGCAGAGATTTTGCTTCAGGATATGTAGATTATATTGTGGAAATCTATCTTATAATTCAACATGCAAGGCGTATTTATTATGATTACATCTGCGAGATGTTCTTAAAGCCCTTCGTACTAAAACCGATCTACTTTGTTCAGTTCTAAAGCATGGCACTTGAGCTCCTGAGCTAAATAAGCCTTTAAAGTGCAAACTGCTCGGTGATTGGCTGTTCAAGTTGTTAAATGGAATCAAACTTCAGCTTTGGAAGCCCTTTAAGTGCACTCGCAGTGATTGGCTAATCGGATCTACTTTGCGTTGTGTTTCTATTTATTAATCAAATCCATGAAAAATAAAGTTCAGGTCAAAAATATTCCCCTAGGCCATATAGTTTGAATGACTGAAATTGAGATAACGCAAAATTGCGATAAAAGTTCTTTACGGAAAAACCCGCATAAAAGAAACTGCCGATTAAGAACTTTCAGGCTGAAATTTGCCAAATTAAGCATCCAGTATACAAGAACCCGATCAGCCTGACGAATGAACAGGTTCTTATGTGAAAACTTATTCACTGAATTCAAGCACGCATGTACAGAGAATGCTCTAAGGGCCATTGGATACAGATATATAATGTACTAAATTAATACAAGAAAAATAATATAATGTACTAAATACTAGTTATACAACGCTTTAGAGTGGCATACCATGGAATATCCCACTTGTCACTTGTATTTTCTATGTGTATACAAAGAAAATACAAGTGACAAGTGGGATATTCCATGGTGTGCCACGAGAAAGCATTGTATAACTATTTTATCACACACCATAGAAAATACAAATGCATGATCTGAAGGAAGAGTGGAATACCGACGAATATACAACGGCTTTCCTTCATTCTGATTGGCTGTATTTTCTATGGTGTGGGATAAATGGTGATATTCTATCATTCAGAGGCTTATCCAGAGCAGTAATGTAGTGTAATTATGTTCAATAGTCTACTGAGTTATAACACACTTTAATGAAACACACTGGATTAGGAACATTTATTTTTTCTATAAATAAGAACCTGTTAAGAACCTACTTAGCGTGATTTCTCATAAGACACCCAATTTAATAAGAACCATTTCCCAGCAGCCTGACTTGAAAAAATAGGGGTTCTCTTATGGGTTTTTTTCACTGTATTCCTGATAGTATTCACTAACAGTCGCCATCTCATTCACGGCCAAAAAGCCTTTAAAGTGCATGATGCACGCTGATTGGCTGATTAGATTCTGGCCGTGTTTCTTCCAAAAAATTGACTCAATTTAGCTGGGAAGCCCTCAAAGTGCAATCCGATTAAGGCTTAATAAGGAATCGAATTCGAGTCGTGTTTATTCAGGGCGCGTTTCAAACGACATCTTTCTGCTAAGTAATCTTAACGATAATAAACCACAAACAGCGTTCAGAAAAGTAATTATGCTATTTCTAGTTAGCCAGACGTCAATGATATAATGTGTCTACTTTAAAACGCTATCAAGAAACTTGAACGGCTCAGCCATGCTTGAACGCAACACACTCAAGAACATTTAAAGAAAACACTTTATCAAAAAGCTGACAAAAAGCCTTTGTTTCGGTTTGTCAACTCGAGCAAAGCAAAATATTCTGGATAACATGTCCAAGGACATCGGTTGATTCTCAGGTCGGTAACAATGTAAAATACAAAGCCTTGACTAAAAATTTCCTGAAAAGATTTTCATCGGAGAAATGACCACCTTGATTTTAAGTTTTCTTTTCGTTTCTTTTGTTCAAATCTTGATATATTATAGCAATCCACTCACCATGCCTTTGGAGAGTCAATATACCGAAGAAAGAAAGTACTTTAGTCATTCACTAGCGAAACTGAAGATGAATCAGGACTTGATTTACTGAATTTTGGTTGCTATAAGAGATTTATTCCTGCGTTTTGTAAGATTTCTTGAGTAGGATAGTAATGGAATGGTTATTTAATTTACCATTACCATGCAGCAATGCACTGAGATCTAGATAGGGGGTCGTTATTTTAGGAGGGAGGGAGTTCTGGCTGACTGATGAAGTAAGTCCACCCTCGGCTCCTTGACGTCATAGAACGAGTAAAGTTAATTCTAGAATGAAAACACAAAAGAAAGGAAAGAAAAAAGACTCATTGTCAACAGCGATTTTTACCCTGGAGGCGGTAGTAGAAGAAAGGAGAAGATAAAAAATGATGGGAATGAAGACGAAGATGAAAAAAGAAAAAGAAATACCGCCATCGATTCTATATAAGCTGGTCAAAATGCTCGACCCCACCCCTCCCTTCCCCCTCTTTTTTTCAAAACAAAAAATATCACCGACAAAAATCAAAACAATAATAACAAATTCATGTTGTTTTTGACAAACAAAGCCAAAAAAGGAAAAGAAAATTGTTTATTTTTAAGAAATCATGCTGTTTCCTTTGAGTTAAGTTCACTACGTAATCAGGTCCCCTCAAGGTCATTGTGTAAATCACTTTGTTGCTATAGTAACGGAGCCTGAGCCGGGATATTATTGCATACAAATGATTGTGGCAACATTGTTTTACGAGCAGATCGAGAGAGGTTCGATGGATGTGAGAAGAGCAAGACCTGTGGATGGGAAGTTATTATCTTAAATCAGCGTGGCTGGACAAATTTGTGAAATCCCCTCGATTGCGTAGTGGGATTTCCATCACTTGTCGAAGTATAAACAACGTTGCTTTGCTGGCAACCTAAAATCTGCATTTATCAGAACAACTTCGCAAGCATTCAAGAAGATTCAGTTGTACAACTATTTAAGCTTTTCGTATCTTGAATTACCGTTACTGGTAAACAGAAATTGGCTGTCACTTCATTTTTAGAATAGGAGGAAAGCACTTGGCTCAGGCTTGAAAATGTCGAACTGTAGTTTACAAGGGTACAAGAAGATTGTTTACGATAAATGCTCCAAGGAAAACGCCGGCACTTTGTTTCTGTCGTTCCTGGATGAATCAGAATGGAACGAAGGATTGAGGATTTTTATATATCTGATAGCTTTAATATGGTGTTTCATGGGAGTCGCAATAATCGCGGATGTCTTCATGTGTGCTATCGAAACCATCACAAGCAAGACCAAGAAAGTCAAAGTCGCCAAGCAAGGCGCGAAAGCGGAGACTGAAGAAGTTGAAGTCAGAGTATGGAATGACACGGTTGCCAACTTAACTCTAATGGCCCTAGGGTCTTCAGCACCAGAGATACTGCTCTCAATCATCGAAATTATCGGGAATAACTTTGAAGCAGGAGACCTTGGTCCTGGTACGATTGTAGGATCAGCTGCGTTCAACCTCATGGTAATCACAGGAATCTGCATCATGGCTATCCCTGCCTTCGAAGTTCGTAGAATCAAGTCGATTAAAGTTTTTGCTGTCACTGCTGTAACGTCTATACTGGCCTACATTTGGCTCTACATTATTCTTTCAGTCAATACCAAGGACGTCGTAGACCTGTGGGAAGGAATTCTTACTTTCCTGTTCTTTCCAATACTTGTTGTTATTGCGTACATTATGGATAAAGATTACTGCTGTTCCGAGAAGATTCGACCGAATTCAGGAATGCTGGAACTCGGTAAGTTATGACAATTAATCATAGTTACTCGGGGTAAAGGGAAAATTATACGCAAGTCTTAAATCGACGGCAAGAGAAATATAATCACTAAGATGACTAACTTAAAAAGGCATTCTCATTACAATATCTAAATAAATCTTATAACCGAATTCGAAGTAAAGATGAAATAAATTTTCTAGGAGTTCTGTAAAGAGTTTTGGAAGTCGCAAGAGCAGGTTCTTAAATTTCAGGACGATTGCCAATTAGATCTTAAATTAGAGTTCTTCCTAATTTCTTGTATTTCTGTTAGTTACTTGGATACCGAGATCCCGTCTGCGATAACAAAGTTTCTTCCCAAAGCATCATTGAAGTTCGTGAGTAGTGAAGATGGTACCTAGCTACAAAATATGACAGGTTGGGAAGGGAAAGAGAGAAAAGAGTGAAAAAACGAAAGAAAAATGAAATAAAAGGGACAGGAATCGAAGTAAAATTCTCAATGTTAAGTGAACGCCGAGAACCTTCTTCGATATATAAAAAAGTTTTTTTGAATTTCTAATAAACTATCATCAAACTCAGACGAATTACACGCATCACCGACTGTTTGATACATCTAAAATCAATATCAAGCAAACTTGAAAACTCGTATTCTTGGGATTTCGTTTGAAAATATGACATTTCGTCTTATTCAGTATTCTGTTACTCGAATTTTCCGAACATGTATACAATTTAAAAATAATAATAATAATAATTAACGGAACTTGTTTCATATCTTCCTGCGATATTTTAATTAAGTTACCCTAGTAACAGAATATTTATAGCGGTTCCCTGTGGCTAATTTTAAGATGAAAAAAGCAGATTTCTAGTATTATTTAGGCAGAGACGAAACAAATTAAATATCTAGGAATATTAAAAGAAACACAAATTGAAAACAAACC
Organism: Heteractis magnifica; assembly: GCA_011763375.2. Lineage (NCBI taxonomy): Eukaryota > Metazoa > Cnidaria > Anthozoa > Actiniaria > Stichodactylidae > Heteractis > Heteractis magnifica. The sequence goes on along the minus strand of JAADYU020111665.1, from coordinate 2,288 downwards.
CAATTCAAAAACATTAAAATTCACAAAGTCCAAATAATGTTTTAACTAATAATTCATAACTTCCTGGGTTAACACTATTAGTTTTTTCTTTCACTATCAAAAGTGTTTTTGTTCCCCCCAAAAAAAACCGAAAAAGTTTTTTTTAAGTTTTAAAATCGATTTCAAAATTCATTTTGTAATGCTACATCTTAAGACTTTTTTGTTATTATTAAAAAAATAAGAACCTGCACATACTTCAACATTTATTTATCTATTTCAAAAGTCTGTTTTCTTAGGCACAATCCAGCCAAAGTCTAAGAGGATTTATGACAACTTTCTATACTTCTGTTTGGATTTCCAGAGAATGGCATCAAACTATTTTCCTAATAAATATACACCTATTTCAAAAAGAGTTGTTGCAGCTGAAAGCAACAAGCAACCAAGACGGCAAGGACGTTGTTGATTTGTCCAGCAGTTCATCCATTCAGACGCAGTCATTTTAGTCTTTTATACAATGGCAGGCTGCTGTGCTTCCACAATTCAAATGTGTGCCTGAAAACTCAGCTAACACTAGCAACATTTGCCTTCAGTTGACTTGTCGCTTGTTGCTTTTGGATGTGACAATGTTTTTTGAAATAGGTGTATAAAATGTCTGACATGAATATGCTAGCACTAATCTAGATATACATGACCTACATTTTAAATAGTTTTACCTGCATGTTATTAAGGTTATTAGTAAGCAAGAAGACATTCATAATTTATCAAGTAAGATATATCCCTCTATCAGCCAAATTTTGAAATATGAATTGTTCTTTTATCTTGTTGCTAATGGAAAGTAAATATTTTTGAAAGATTCAATAGAACAGATGGTAGAAATTATTATCTTTACCTCATATGCAAAACTCTTTTGACATTTTTAATTACAGGTATATTTGTGGGTGTACACAGCCCAAGGGCAAAGAATACACCTGTCCTAGCTGACAGAGCAGAAAAACTGTTTTTGGCCTTTCTTTATAAGGACATCTATCTGTTTTTAAGCCCAATATTTTGTAAACATGCTCTTCTGGGGCCAAAGAACAAAATTTCAAATTCACCCAAAATTTAGTGAATGCAGTTTAGAGATATAATGCCTCATATTTTGGGGGAAGTGATATTTTGATCAGCAGAAAAACTGACATTTCCATGAATATCTTCAAGTAGCTTTACTCTATTTCAACAAGATTTTGTCACAAGTTGGAACAACAGTGAAGCAAATGAAATGCTTATAGTTTTGGTGTGTCACTCCCAGATGAATAAAAAAATGGTGAAAGTAGCAGCCTTGTTGTTTTTCTGCCCTGCCATCCTAGCTAGTAGTTTCAACAGACTCTTTACATTCTTCCTACTTCTTATTCCTTTTTTCATTTGGTCTCACTCATTTTCTGAATTGTTTTATATGTAGATTTTCTTAAAAAGCTTTTTCTCAAGTCTCAGGGATTTTTTTTTTTCATGAAGATTACACAGATAAGTTGTACTGTTCTCTTAGTTAATATTTAAACAAAATATTTGTATTAATTTACATACAGCTGAAGGAGGGCAGAAGTTTACTGTTCCAACAGAAGACCCTGAGGTTGCAACCTTCATCAAGGTAACTCAATCATCATGTTGCGTTATTATTTCTGACCAATAATTAAGGAATTTAGAAGAATCAATGGAATAACCTTAAAAGAAAACCCTTAAAGAAAAAACACCACTCTACATATACTGGTTTGCAGCACTGTGTCTAGAAATAAAGTTATGTTTCTTTGAAGATAAACAAGAACTATAGTTGTTACCGTATGTTGCACTATAATGCATGCTACTGTTATCAGTTGGATCAATAAAAAAACAATATGAGAAATCTACCATAAATTTTGGTTCACACAGCATAAAAAATTTCTCTGTGCTCTCTAATATTGATTGAAAGTTAATGAATCCCAATTTTATTGCTTTATCTACCTTCAAGATCAAATTAATCTAGCTAATTACCTACTTATGATTATAAGCTGCATAGTTACCAATGGCACCTTAATAGGCAGCCCACAAATCCTTCTATTGATCACATTTGTAAAGCATATTGATTCAAAGGTGATTGTAAAAATTTTCAAACCCCATTGCTATTATATTATTATTACTAAATGGTCTAGATAGAAGCAAAGAAGTTAGAGCTTTGATGAAATACACGATACTTTTTAATTTGACAGACATGTTTCGGCAGATGCAACTGCTATTCCATTTCACACTGATGATGGCAGTTGCATCTGCCGAAACATGTCAGCCAAATTAAAAAGTAT
>JAADYU020111554.1:0-12250 GCA_011763375.2 Heteractis magnifica | reverse complement strand
ACCAATGTATTGAACATAAGCTTGTTGAAAGTCTTCTCTAATGCATCACGGTCTACATCAGTGCCATTGCGTGGGTACCTGTGCATTCCAGATGGGGGTAAGAATTCTTTGTTGTTGATAATTATGGCCATGCCTCGTGGGGTTTTGTCCATTCGATACATGCTTCGCATATCTATTGGCTCAGATGATCTTGCTCGGCTGTTTCCACTACCAAAAAAGCTCAACCCACCATCTGGATTATCAACATCTTCTGAATTTTCTATAAATTAAAGATGACGACATATTTTAAAACCTTTGCAGTGAACCTCAGTGTAATCAAAGACTACAACCTGAATTTGAAGTTGAATGGTTGGCTGCTATAGATACCTGCTGGTCCATCAGGGCTTACTGCGATTGGTGCCTTCCCTCCAATAGCACCACTACTAGTAGTGACTGAAGCTACAGATCTTGGATGTACGGCAGTTCTTGTTACCTTATCTCTGTCATCAGTTTCAACTTCTTTGCCTGTCAAATCAAAAAAACAAAAAAGAACAATTAGAAGATTTTATAGCATGCACATTTGATTTACTTTTGTAGAACTGGTGGGCCATTATAAGTTGTTCTACATTAGATAATTAATGCCAGTCTTCAGCTGGTAATATTCGGTTCTAGTGCTAGCATTTGTGGCATAATTATTCTTACAACAAAGATTGTCAAAACAATCTCATAATTTTCAGTGAAAACAAAACTTAATCAATACAACTTGTATTTCAAAAATTCACTAACACGTTTTCTAGCAATCTCAAATAATTTGAAGTCTAGTCAACCCATACTCCTTTGAATCCAATATTATAAGCTTTATAGCTTAGGGTTTAATGCAACATTGAATTTGTTTTGAGTAATGCACTAATTAAAACTAGTTAAAATTGTGGGGTGATAATGACTTGATTGTTAATTTCTTATATTTGAAAAGTATTAACTGGTAAATAATTTCCATTATGCATTGGATTTACGCTTTAAATATTTTTACGACTGCCTGATTTTCTTAGAAATCGTAGTAGAGTAAATACACAAAGAATTTGATATCGTGGGCGGATGTGATGCAATGCTCGAGTAACAGGAAAAAAACTCCTTGGCGATAGAGACGCCGCTAACATTTGTCCCAAGGATTGATTACCAAACTCACAACTATAGCTAAACTATCGTGTGTAGTGGTGTAAGAGTTTTTTGAACGATTAACAGGAATTGGCAAGTACTGAAGTTGTTTTGATAGAAAAATGACAGACTTCCTCCAAAAAATAAGCTTCAGTAGCCCAATCTAAACGTTAAAAACAACGTACCTTGGCTTGTAGCAGGGTTTAACAGCTGTTCTAAATGTGGAGAAATGTCCTTTAAGGCATCACAGAAAGCATTAAAGGCCTTGGGACCCTTTCTTGGTAAAATATCTAACAGTTTTTCTGCCTTATCTTGGGAAGTGACTTGGGATTGAACAGAGTCCTTGTCAAACTCATCAAAAATACCGGCTCCATAAAGATTGGATGCGATTTTAGACGCCTCTAAATCTTGAATTAGAGTCTGGCGATGGGATCTCAGTGAATCTCGATGTATTTGCTCCATCTTAACAGCAGTAAAAAGTGATTTTTCCGTGAGACGTTTCAGCTGTTTTTATTCTCGTCGTACTCGAGCCGAAATGGGTGAATAACCGCATGACGTCACTAGTCCCAGTCTATACCATGGACGAAGAGGGGAAATTAGTCAAGTAAATTGCGGAAATATTCATGACTTAAAAAATAATTAAAAATTTATATGCCATCTTTCTAATGGAACGATACTGTAACGACAAGAAATTTTATTGATTAATTGATAATTTTAGGGAGAACGAGTACGCAACTAATGCTAAATGGGAGTGCTGCTCTAAGACCAGAAAGTTTAAGAAAATGAGATTTGGCCTGGATAAAATGCGCGTTACAGTGAACAAGAGCGCACGTGACTCCTTAGAAATTTTACCGCGTTCTACTATTATAAAACAGTCCTTTAAAGATTAAATAATGATGTAAAACAGTGTTAATAAATTCCTATTTAGAATGAAACGAGATTATTACTTTCATCCACCATTCTTCCGTCTATCTCGTCATGGTAGAGGTTGGAAAGACCTTGAGAAAACATCGTCATCGCAATTTAGGGCTGTATTTTGAGGCTACATATTTCGATCTCTGTCAGAATGTCAAATTTATAACTAGCTCATTACTACTGTTTAAACACAGTTTACAACCTGTAAACAAAATAAGCACAGGGTGTGACGTAAGTATGACGTCAGTTTCCCTGTAAACGGCAGTTTAGTTTATTTTTCCTTGTGATTTCATTGGGCGTGACATCGAAAAAATGAATACCGGAGGAGAATTGGCCACGAATCGGAAGCGAAAAAATCATGTTACCTAATTAACTTCTGTAAAGATAAGCTCGCACTTAAGCTATCATTGTTTTTATCCTTACACTTCCCTACCTTTGAAATGAGAGACGTACTTTTTTCCAGGCAGCTAGAGGCAATTTTTCAACCGCTTATTTGAAAAAGATTTGCCAGTTTAACTTTAGCCTGCGTTGCCAGGCTCTAAAGGGAAAAGGGCAGAGCAGCTTAAAAAGGGAAGATATTAAAATCTCTGTATTAGCTTTATGAACTTATTTTCAAAAGAACATTTTATGACAATGATTGAATTAAGTTAACAAACTGTATGAAGGACCCAAAATGAAAAAAAATGTTTTTGGTTTTATGTATAATACCGAAATTTCAAGTGATGCAATTGAAGATAATAAAACACATCAGAATCTCTGTTATTAGTTTTTGCTCTTTGTGTTGGCGACGTATTTAAACGAAGATCTTTTTACAGAAACACGATTTTTGCTAGCCTGACAGGTCACGTTATGTCGAGTGCTTAGACCAGGAGTAAAAGGGCCGACAACTGAATTTAGTAGAATTTAGTAGTGGCCGTATCTCACTCAAACCTGGAGACTTAAGGAGACCTAGAGGTCTGAGCAAAGTTTGAAGATTATATTTATTGAATATATAGTTTTTTCGAATAGTCTTCATTTAATTTCGAGTTATTCCTACATAATTCAAAGCATACAAACACACCGCCTGTCAAAACAATTTCTATCTTTTTTTGTGCATTCATTGAAGCGGCATATTTTGATTTTTAAAACAAAACTTTCGAAATTATCGAGCCGTCCCAGAGAGATGTCCAGGCTTCCTAAATTTTCCTAGTATGGTCACAGAAAATCTTTAATAAGCGAAAAAAAATCGAGAAAACTATTGGCGAAATACTAAATCCAACGCGAGTAGAGAAAGCATGCTAGGGAAACCTTTGCTTTGCCCCAAATGAACAGAATCCCAAAGAAATAAGGTTCTATATTAATTGAAAGCATGGAGCACAGAGATAGAGCAGATTTCGTGACTGTAAAAAGCTCGCGGCACGGTTCGTGCCGTAAGCATGCCTTGCCGTGACCGTGATGTTTTCCAGAATTTTGACTTGCCTAATGTGCCGTGCCTTGACCGTGTCACGACCGTGTTCGTGCTGCTTTTCAGTCATACGAAATCTGCTGCAATTGCCTCATACTGCAGGATAAATCAAATCATAGTTGAGAACATAACAAAACAGCATACAGAGGCCTTAGACGACCTAGGCCTTTCCAAAATTGACCAATTTCTGACAACTAGAGCCAAATGGCCATGTGAGAGAAAAACTAATGATCTCTGTGAGGCAAGGGGGAAGAAGATCAAACATCATTTTCCTACCCTGAACAGGTGGTTGATATAATTTACGGTACTGGCATAATTTCAGCATATGGTTTGCAATTACTAAAAACATACATGAACCATAGATCTACAAAATTTCTCAATGATTTTATTGTTGAAATCATTTTTAACAACAGAAACAAATAATTATTCATTTTGTAGAATAAAATTAGGCTGCATTCCCTATGGCTGAGGGGGAGACAGGTGAAATTCAGGGGGGGATCTGAAAATTTTCTATCAGTTAATGGGAGATTTCAATTTTTTTTTTTTTTGACATTGGGGGAGGGGGGATGCAAAATTTTATTAAAGCCTACCCTGCGGGGATACATGATTTTTTATTACAAGGGGGGGATCTTAAAATTTTCTTAGTATATAAAAATTTCACCAGCCCCCCCCCCCCCCAGGCATACATAATGAATGCAGCCTTATAGCAAATCAAACTAAACATCAAGACTTGAGACTCTGTGTCAACTTTAAATGGTTATTTTCAATCAACTATTATTTTATTATCACTGCATCTTATTTATATATACAGTATATATACATATGGTATTCTTTTAAACATAAATACCTTCCCCAGGGGAATGATACCAGACCCCTCCCCACCAAAAAAACAAACAAACAAAAACAGATGCACAAACACAAAGCTACAACAAACTACCATGCAAGCCAATGGAAATTCTAATCCCCTTTCAAATCAGAGAAGGTATGATAACTTTCTGGAACTACCTGACCCATACCAGAAATAGAGAAATATTTCTAACTACTATATATGTACAATTTTCAACTTAAAAACTTAAAAAAATAGTTGTTCATTTTTGGGGGTAGGAGGATAGGGGTATGAGGCAAGCCAGACTTTTTGTTACACATAAAGAGGTGAATACATGGTGACACAACAAATTAAATGTCTCACTTAAAACCTAAGCTTTCAGCAAAATCTGCAACAGCCGTTCCATTGGCAACTGCCTCATAGAGTTGTTGATTTCAAAGAAAACAATTTAAGTAATTCCCCCCTTGTAAAAAAACCCTTTATTTTAGCTAGTTTTAGCTGGAAAATTAAATATACTGTTTATACTGTTTGGATTTGCAAAACACTGGTGTATTCTTTAATTAGCTCCATTTATGCAAAGTTAGCCCTCCTTTTATCCTTAGAATATCACTCACACCATCACTGCAATGTAAAGAACAAAGGGTTTCTGCAATTTTGCACTTCTTATGGAAAAAGAAGCAGCAGTAGAGTGGATTTCATAAGTGGGAAGCATTCAGAAAAAATACTAGTCATTGCCATACCACAACTTCACACTGTGATTGGACGATTCACGTTAAAATGGAAAGCCATTTCAGTGTTAAGGCATACCATTTAAGTGCCACAAGTACAGGTTTCCCAATCATATGAAAACAACTCTGGATAAAACCATTAGAATGTTATGTACCCTTATTCTTAGTATGCAAAACATCATTAACCCTATATCATTCTTTTCTTTATACATTTTGAATACAGATACCCTGTTCAGGTAATACACCCTGGTTTGCTTGATTAGAGATTTCAAATGAACTTAGACATTTGGAATACTCCAGGTCTGATTTGACACCAAGGATAAGAATTGAATATTTGGACCAGAAAGCAACTGCACGTACTGGAAACAGTTATTTCCATCCAGTAGTCAACCACAAGAGGACAGTAATAATAGTGGTAGCAAACCGCATGTTCTAGCACGGATTTTCTGGAGAAATGCTCTCCCTGTGTAGAGACACTATCTTGTCCAAAGACTTCTTGACACGCAGAGCTGTGAGTCGTGCAGCTGGGTTTTGAGACCAACATTCTGACATCAGTTTTCCCATTACTCTGAGCGTCTGTAATAAAGATTTGTGATCAACAGACCATCATAAATAACAAGCTACTGTTTCACGTATTAAAATATAGGAGAAAACTATAATTGGAAAAGAAACAAAAAGAACATCTTGATAATGGACATCAAAGGAGGACTTGCACAAAAATTGTCTGAAATTTAATTCAGCTGAAACTTCACTGGAATTATCTTTAAGGGTCCAATAATCATTGGTTAAAATTTTTCTTGATATTCCAATGGGAAGTATGATATGTTTACAAATTTTAATCAGGGTTCCCAGTCATTTTGAAAAACTAAATTCCCTGACTTTTCCCTGCCTAAATAACAATTTCACTGACCATTTTGCACAAGAAAAACGAAAACAATTTATGTTTTGTACACAACAATTTTTTTTAATCTACAATGACAATCACATGATAATTTTTCAAGATGTCAATGGTTTTTAATGCTTTTTCTATACAAACTTGAGGTTTTTTTTCAAGGCATTCAATGTTTTGATACCTTTATCCTTTAAAATGCAACTATATTAACCATATGACAGCTATTATGGGATAGCTGTGACCAAAATTCCCTGACTTTAGGTGAAAATCTGAATTTCCCTGACTAAATAAAAAAATCCCTGACTTTTCACTGACTTTTCCCTGACTGTGTTTTTCCCTGACTTTTCCCTGACCCCAGGGAACCCTGTTAATGGAGTCTGTGACAGCATCTACTCAACACTAAACATTGCTCCATACATTTCTTTGTAAATAACTTCATTTATTTTATTTCTATGAAGCCGCAAGGTCAGCTGACAGACTTAAAGTACACTACTTGTGATTAGAATTAATTTTTTTGTTCTCTTTTCTTCAATGAGTATGAAAGTAGCAGATGTTTTGATCACAAAATATAGATAACTGCATAGAGTGATGTTTAGTGTTGAGTAGATTAAAAAAATGATACTTCCCATCAGAATATCAAGAAAAAAACTTTAACCAGGGTTTGTTAGGATCTTAAAGAATATTCCAGTATAGTTTCAGCTGAATTTACTGACTTTAAAATACTAACTGTAAGACTACTGCTAATCCAAGGAGAGCTCAGGGATACTACTCCTGGTCATTGCACTGAACATTCATACTTAAAGGCACAGTAATACAGGTAACAAAATGTGCAACTTGTAGCACAACAATGTTGTACGATTTTGTTACTCATATTACTGCACCTTTACTAATTTAGCAAATTTCTCCCCTTTTAATTGTTAAGCACCTTAGAGCCTTTGATTGGGCACTATAGAAATAATAAATTATTATTATTATTATTATTATTATTATTATTATTATTATTATTATTTATTACTAGTATTGTAAGTGTAACATTACATGTAGGTATGTCAGTGTTGCTTACCTCATCTCTGCGCCATCTGTTTGGAATATCTGGTCTTTTTTTCTCAATGACCACTACTTTCTTCATGTCATCAAAACCGGGATCACTCGGCACTAGATCATAGTAAGGGACCTCATAGTCTTCACACAGACCAGTTTCTTAACAACAACAACAATAACAACAGGTTAGCAACAAAATCAATAGTGGAAAACACTCTGTTTACAGTGCAAAGCACAAAGGCTGACCACTACTTATCTATTCACATACACTTTATGCATGAGCTTTTGTATGTTAACATTTCAATGAGAAGCTATCTGATTTTACCAAGTAAGGCTTGTAAAAGGTGTTTTACAGCAAAAAAAAGTTCGAATACATTAAAAGATGAAGAAGAGAAGAAGAAATAAAAGGTTTGAAAACTGACTTAGAAAATGTATATTAAGAACTAAAATCATCTTAAAATCATCTAAATTTTCAGTCACCAACTGCAGCGTTCATCAGAGACTAAGAATAATCACAACCCCAAGGGACAATAAATAAATAAACTTCACTGGCAGAACTTTTGTTGAATGTTTTTAGTGTCTGATGAATAACAATTATTTTAGTAATAGAAGAACTAATAGAAGAACAAGAAAATAATAGAACAAGTAGATAGATATATATGAAACAGAGTGTATGACAATGCAGATGTAACTGGACAGAAACCCTGTCCCACTCCATGTCCCACTCTATAATATGAATGTGTCAAGTGCTGTCATTTTACAAAATCTGGCTGAAAATGCGAGCTAAGATCTTTTAATAACCTACACTTTGAATATTTTGGTTTTGATCACTAACGATGTAGGCAGAAATGAGGTTCTGAGGGAATAACAAAATAGTTATGACTGTGGTATTTCCATTTCCCTGGAGTCTTGATCATAAAACTGGAATGTTAGAGGGATATTGCCCACCAAACATGGTTCAATTTAAAGTTAGAGTATGATATCTTACCATCAGATATACACCGTCTTGCTATTTCCCATAATACAAGACCAAATGAATACATATCAGCCATTCTATAAGCATCAAAGCTTTTAGTGTCCAGCGTATGAGAAAGAACCTCTGGGCTCATGTACCTCTTTGTACCAACCCTGGTATCTGATTTAACGTCAATTGATTTAGTTTCTGGTAAATACTTGACAGCAAGTCCAAAATCTGCTATACAGCATGTCAAGTTATCTTTTACCAGTATATTTTTACTTTTGATGTCTCTGTGAGCAATCATGGGCTTGCCTTGAGTACCACGGATTTCTGCATGTAGATGTGCAATCCCTGCCGCAGCCGAAAATACTAATTTGCCCATGACTTTCTTATCCAATCTGTGAATTCTGAGAAAATCATATAAAGACCCAAGGCTGTGGTAGTCAGTGATAAGGTACATTTGCGTAACTTGACCACTGCCAATGATATCTGATGCAACAAAACCTAGAATGCTGTCATGTCGTAGAAGAACTGTTTGGTAAATTTCTGTTTCTCTCATCCATGATGTCTCACAGTGTGAAAGGAAAATCTTTACAGCAACATCTTCACCGTGCCATCTTGCTTTCCAGACTTCACCATATCGACCTTTGCCAACACTCTGTATCAATGTCACCTGTTTGGCAATTGTCCTTTGGACCTAGAATATCACAAGAGTCAAATTTCTGAAACTTTTCTTGCACAAAATTATGTAGGTATTATAGTCAAAATATTTATCAAAACATATTCTCTAAATGTGTGCAGATAATAACTACTGAGAAAACTTTGAAATTTTACTGAAAAAGATTGAAGTACCATACAAGTTTTGTACTTCAAGAGGGCAAAACCCTCAAATTTTGCATGTTCCTATACTTTTTATATGCTTCTTTAAAAAAGCTCCTAGAAATCTAAATCATATCAAATTTTAATGATAAAAATTAAGGATAACAAATTTTGAAAACTTTTTTGATTACTCGAACTTATGAAAAAGTGAATATTTGTACAAATTTGTTTGACTTGATGGGACTTTTTCAGGGCAATAGTCAAAGTATGGCAAATCCGGGCATTTTCATCTCTTTATATCAAAGTTATTTGTCATGCTGTAGAATTATCTCCTAGCTAACATTTGTACAATTATACTCTTCGTACATCCATTTTCTTTTGAGCATTAATTTTCTTTTTATTCATTTCCACTAATGAGATTTTTGTTTCAAAAACTTATAAACACTCATCCATTAAAGCTTGATTATCTAAGAAAAACTAGTTCAGGATACCTGACTTTTTTCTTTTTATATTTGAAATCAGCATTAAATTTTTGTTAAGAACTTTATTTAAAAAAAAGTTAAATATTTTTTTCAATAGTAGCCAGTCACCTTGAGGTGATATGTGAAGTATGGGTATATATGTTTGTACACAAAGAACAATAATTGTATTTATGTCCCAAGTTGTAACCAAAAAGCAAAAAAAAGGTAAGAAAAATTATTCTCAAATGATAGATAAGGTCTCTTAAAGTCATGAAATGCAATCAAAATAGATCAAATTCCCTAAACCCCTACCCTCAGGATAAAATAACCATGAATGGTTAGAAGCTTAAATTATTGTTTGATCATGATCTATGTGGTTCTAAGGTGACATCTTAAGCTGTTTATAAAATAGTGTGTGGTTACATTCTAGATACTGGTATTTATATTTAGTCTCTTTTTTCTAAAAACAAAATCCCTAGATTTGCAAATGAATTTTACATATTTCTGTTTACTGCGAAAATCATTGCATTGCAACCCATATTATCGTTAATTCGGTTAGAGTTTGGTGCTTTTCTGAGGCGTCAATCATTATTTGGGGTGGAGGTTATTCAAATCAACCAATGATTTGCTTGAATTCACATAACTCCTCCCCCCCAAGATGATCTGACAGATCAGAAAAGCACAAAAACCCAACCAAAGTTACAAAAATACGGGTTGCAATGCAACGATTTTTGCAGTAAAAAAGAGCATCACACAAACACACTATATTTTGTAAAAAAATGATAGGATAATCAAGTACTTGACTTATACAAAGGTATTCATGAAAAAAAAATCAGGTTTAACTGACAATGAAGAAAGGCTGGATTTCAGGAAGTAGTGCAACCCTAGGTCAACTCATTTATTTCTGTCTTACACCACACCAACCTTAGAGGTATGTTTCCTTCAATTCTAAAGATACCACTGTGATGCCATATGTGTGATGCCATATGTGTAGACACTTTCATTACACAATCTACAAGGGGGGAGGGGAGGGGTATGATTTTGTTAAAGAGAAAGCATGGCAACTTGATGCTTTTGCCTTGCCTTTCCACAGATGGCTTCATCAATAAGACTAAACATAAGATCCTTAACCAAACACAAAATAGGAAATGGACATGGGGTCTTTGAATAGATTAATTACAATAATCCTTGGCTAACCATCTGATATTCAATAGCAACTTTTGATACAGTCAGAACCCAAAGGAACATATTAGTGAGGTTTCTACATAAAGGTTCAAATACTAGGGCGAGGGCTTTCATTGAAATTCAAGACTGAGGGCCACAGGATTCAGGATTAGCCGCAGGCCCGAGGTCTTGAATTTCAACGAAAGCATGAGCCCGTGCATTTGAACTTGTTTAAAAATCAGTCACACCCCAATTCCATTGTTTTTATGGAAGACATTTTGAAATCATCACCTCTTTTGATTTGTGGGAGCATGAGCATTCAAACACCTGGAAGCTCTTAAGTAGCATGGTAATGAATTACAAAGAATGCTTTGAAGCTGTGAAAAATTGCATCGCTTTGACTTCGGATTTTACGTCATGTACATGCACAATTGAGTAAAATCATATCCCACATGTATTAAAAGTTCATGAGATGTTAGGTGTTCTTGTAAGGGCAGAGTTTAGAGTTTCCAACCAAGTCCATTGCATGAGTCTTGATAGGACATGGACTTTGGTAGCCCCTGACTCTTCAAGCTGGGGATGGCTTGTGGGCAAGCAGGGCATGGACTAGCAGGTCTTGAACTTCAAATTCAAGACCTGGCCTGGGTCTATAATTTCAAATATAAATTTGAAATTCAAAACCTGCTAGTCAGCCCCGCTCTCCCCTGCTGATTATCAAAGCCACCCCTAGCTTTAAGAATATAGGTTTTGCACCGGATTTCAAAACCTACATAAAACAATGGAATTGGGGAGTAGCTGATTTTTAAATGTACATATAACAGATTGTTTACAAATAAAGAATTTTGGTTATGACTAAATAAGAAGAGGATCTTAAACTCTACAGCTGTTATATATAATCTTTTTATTAATCACCAGTCTGCATCTACTGTATCAAGTTATGGATGCACACAGGAGGCTGAAGCTGAGGTGAAGATGAGTGAGACCCTAGGTTCTTTACGTACTTAGCAGCCAACCAAGTGTTGATCATCTCTTATATAACACAGCCAGAGAATGAAAAAGTCATTTATATTTGAAAAAATGGACTTTGTAATTCTAACGAAAATCTCAAAACTTCGCATGTGCTTGTTATCAAATCATGCAGTCCATCGATGCAGGCATGGGCATGATAATCAACCAATCACAGTGCACATTATATTGTGACTATGTTATAATACAATATTTACCATTATTATTGGCAGTGTTGTGAAGGTACAGTACTCTCACTAGTCAACAGGAACCCAGATTTGATTTCCCAGATGTCCTTTATGACCCCTACTTCAAAAGTTTCCTCCAGATTCTCTAGTTTCTATACTCTGGAGACAAACATTTCCGCAAGGTCGCCTAATTAATCAGAAATTAAGAAAATTGTACCAACCAGTAATGGGAGACCAGATCCACTGCCTGAGCTTTGATCAAAATAATCCTTGAGGGTCTCTCCTGAACTGATAAATGTGCTGTGCCGATCGTAAGTAAAATGGGATGGCAATCTTGTTCTCATTTCTCTAAATCTAGAAAAAACAAAACAAATAATTGTATGAAGGATTGGTTATCATGCTGAGGGGTGGGCTGGAGGAAAATAAAGAAAAATGAAAAAAAATTCACCTTGTGTGTCCTCCTAAAAAATTTGAATCCCCCCCTTGCAACACAAACACATGCACATGCTCCTGCTACCACCAATAAGTTCCTCACTGAAATACATTCCTTGTCTGTAGTTTTTCAACCCCCCTCCTTTTCTTCCCGCCCCCCCCCCCCCCCCCCCCCCCCCCCCCACTAATAACCAAAAAGCCCCCCAGAATTGTGTTCCGGCCTTCCCCACTACACTCTCGTTC
>JAADYU020111443.1:0-12251 GCA_011763375.2 Heteractis magnifica | reverse complement strand
CGAAAAACTTTTAATAGTTCCGCGTATTTCTTTCCAAATAAAACTTCAGAATATCTGTACTTTAAAAATATTCTGTTCATATAGCAGTATTAGTAAAATTGTGAAAGTTTCTTGAAGGTTATCCAGAATCCAGAGACTAGAAATGAAGTTTTGAACCAGATTTTGCCTGCCGACATACATTTCTTCGTAAAATTTCGGGTTTTTGAAAAATTACATCTTCGATAGTATACATGCAATCCCCAGAAAGCTTCGCAGTGTTACTAATATCTGTATGACAAATTTGACAGTAAACCCCTTTTTCAAATAAAAGAAATTTCTCGCAAGGGTGACGTCCCAAACCTACCACACCTTACCTCCTTCCAGGCGCATGCCGTTGCCACATGTTCCACTAGTCTTGGTAACCGTTGCTAAGCTACTAAGAAGACCGTTGTTACCGCTGCCCGAGTCATCGTAGACAGTGTGGCCAGACACGCGGTCGAACCCAAAGTAAACAAACTGGGAACTAATCGCTGAAGGAAAAAGGGAAACAAATGAAAATGATTCTGGATAAAAATGGAAGGTGAAAAACTGAATATAAGACGATGCCTCCTGCGTTCATACTACAAAAACTGCAGTATAAATCACTGTATCTAATGGGCTGTTTGCAGGTATTGCGTGACATTTAAAATATTGACTCCCTGTTCTTAAAAATACCATATTTAAAAAGACCATCCCAAAATTAGTGAATTTGGAAATTTTGAGGACAATCCAGTAAATATGGACGAAGATATCGACGATCAAAGTCGTGTATGTTTACAAAGAATGTATGCTGGTAGGCAAGCTGTTGCTTTGTCACTGTTTAACACTTTTTTTGAATAGACCAAATCCACCTAGGCGTAATGTTTTCCCATTTCAAACCACGTGTCATTCCCTTGGGTATTGTTTCTTTGTTTCTTGGTAATGCTTGAGAAGATACATTAATATGCATGAACCTCAAACAAAGAATCATATTCTCAAGGGATTGACATGTGGTCTGGAATGGGAAAACATTACGCCCAAGATTTGTTCCATTAGGCATCGTACCTTAGGATCTTCAGTAATTTCAAATAGAACAAACGCAAGACTTACACTTTCTTGCATTGCCAAAGTTGCAGGCCTGGTAAAGCATCTTGACCTCATAAGGCGAAATCTCTCTACTGTACATGTATATCTCGTCCAAGAAGTCTATAGCCTGCATCGCACCTTTGGGGTGTCTTCCAAACCCAGCATAGCTTTCCCAGTCTGCTGACAAGCTGCCACTCCCAGGACCTTGTTTATTGAGGTTACTATTAATGTACACTTTGGCTTGTTTGCTTTGAGCATTGTAGGTTGCAGCTATATGGACCCATTGATCTAGGAAGAAGAAAGATTCATTATGATTTATCTAGACCTTCTTCATGGAATCATGGTACGGCCGTACTATTACATTTGGCTCTCAGTTGTTTGGAACCCTTGTGGTCTATTATGTAGGAGTCCATGGGTTCGATCCTTGCCAAATCTCAGGGTCTTTAAGTAACTGAGGAAGAAGTGCTGCCTTATTTAAATCGATTACATCTGCAAATGGTTAGAATTTTACGTGGCTTAGATTATAACGTAAATATCCTTCTAGTAAAGTAAAGTAACTTTTATTTAACGTCGGTAGTTCCTTCAGCTACGAGGCTGGTATCAATGGAAGCCGACGGTGTGTAACCTCCTCCCTCCATCAGTGCTGCGTTTTAAGGGTATTTAAAGCTAAAGCTCTCATTTAGAGACATTTAGAATAAAGGGCTACCAGTCTGTCGACTGTCAAGTGTTACCCTCCCTAATTAAAGTGGATTTCTTATCTTTCGATGTCATATTTCATTGTGTATCAATTGTATAGTTTTATAGGTGTTTGAGGATTATTATTTGTTAGAGGTGTGAATTCTTACTTGCAGTTACCACAGGGTCAGTGACAACGTTGAATACTTCACGGTCATACTCGTTATGATGCGTCCATTTTACCACACCTTGTTCCATAACAAATCTATATTGATCGTGTTTATGCTGTGAATGACCTCCTATTGTGACGAAGAGATAATGGATTCCTTCTATGCTCGTCACGTTGATCCACATTGCAAGGGTTATTGCGTCTACCGGTTTGTTACGAACTGTTCTGCCGTCTAGTGAGAGGTCGTTCGTTGGTCCTGTTATCTGCACACCACCTCCACAGCTGCCATTGATGACTGGAGTGGAAAAAGAAAGTCGTAATTTGAACTTAGAGACGTGCGCGGTTGAACGATGGGAAAGGGGCCAGAGCAAGAAGAACAAAACTAAAACAAAATGACTGTAACAGTTGAGCAACAACAATAGCAGAAACAAGAGCAGCAGCAAAACTCAACAACAGCAACAGTGACAGAGAGGGGCAAAGCAGCAGTAACAACAACAAAAATCAAAAACAATATGACCAACACACGACTGCAATATCATCATCATCATCAATAACAGCAAAGCTAGCAGCAATAGCAGCAAGAACAACGACCACAGCAGCAACAGCAACAAAGAAGAGTAGAGCAGCAGCAACAACATTAACACACAACTGCAGTATCATCATCATCATCTTCAACAGGAACAATAACAGCAATAGCAACAACAGCAGCAAGAACAACAACTACAGCAACATTCAACAACAACAGCTACAACATCAAATAAAACCAAAGTTAAGGTAACTGCTCACATGGTATTGGATCAGGTTTGGCTCCAGGAGCGGTAGGAGGCCTGGAAATAGTGACGTCATTACTTAATCCAGAATCATCCAAGAAGACACTAGATTTTCTTTTTTCAAAGCCAATGTGCATTACAAGGCTTCCTTTTTCTCCTTTGCATAGTTGAATAACTGACTCAATCTCCATGGCCAACAGAGATCTGTTGTAGATGTAGAATTCATCGATATATCCTCGCAGATTAGCATCTCCTCCGTATTTACCGATACCTAGAGAGATAACAGACAACAGACGACAGCGATACTTCTTTACTAACAAAACCATTGTGATGTTAATATGCCAACCATTTTCACAAAAGCTCTTCACAAGTTGTTTTGTTTCACCAGCCAATCAATCTCTGGTTGGCACATGAATGACAAAGGCTTACGTCACATGAAGTATCGCTATAGATGAGCCATACGATTCATGTCGTCTTTCCAATGGCTTCCAATTTGAGCCAATCAAAACGTGAGGAAATGAATTTCATCTAAATAGACCTTGCGATCTTGGAACGTAATGTTTTCCAACTGGGTCACGTGCCATCCTTGTATATTGTTATTTCTTAGTAATTAATGTTTGAGTAGATGTCATTGATTTAAAATGCACCAGTATCCAAAAGAAAAATATCTTGTTCCCAAGAAGATACAAATATATATGCCTACTAGGCTCATGTAACCTTCAGTAGGTTACGTCAAAGCCTTTTCAGCTTTGACGTAATGTTTTCCCATGTCACACCACGTGTCACCCTCTTGGGAATAAGATTCTTTGTTTGAGGCTCATCCATATAAACGTATCTTCTCAAGCATTACCATTAAACAAAGAAAGAAAACCCCTGGGGAATGACACGTGGTCTGAAATGAGAAAACATTACGCCCAAGGTCTATTCTCTCCCTCCTACAGGCTCCCGTTCGTTAGCCCTCTCGCATATATCAGTGAATCTTAAAAGATAGATAATAGGGCATGTTTTAAATTTAGGCTCCAATCTACACTTTATTTTGACGATTCTTCGACGACAAACATTGTCTATAAGATACTTTTACACAAAAACTATCATCTAACAATCAAACATACTATGGAGTTACAAGCAATTGTGGTCAAATAACCAATATATCATGGGTACCTGCATATTTGCTCCAGTCACGTGACAAAAAGACCCCAGGATCTGCTACTTCTTGTTTATTAAGTTTTCCATCGATATAAATCTGTGAAGAGCCTCGTAAGCCGTCGTACGTCACAGCCACGTGACTCCATTTACCCGGTGACAATACGGGTAAATCTGTAATAATGCTAAATACTGTGGTGCCATTTTCGTTGCGATGAAACCAACGGACACGACCATTTTCTACTTCTAGGATATATTGCGCTATGAAAGATCGTAAGAAGAATGAATGCTATTTGGTCGAATGGGAAACTCAGTTATTAGCATATAAGATTTTCGAAACCGCCATCGTGGGGATCAGAAACGTGATGACAAGAACAACAAAAGTTTATTGCCAAAAACAAGGATAAAATTTATTCTGTTTTGACCCAGAAAATGCTGTCCACAACGAGAATTCTCTATTGAGTACAACGAAGCAGTGGGTAGGTTTATAGCTTTTGTATCTTAAAAGATAATAAGAAGATCGAATGCCATTGGTCGATGGAATTCTGATCATTACTTTGATAATGACTACTAAAGATAATACGAATCTATTAGGTCATTGGCTGGCTTACTTTTTTTGTCGATCAGATTGGCTGATATCAAGCAAGTCTTAGATTTCAGTACACATCTATCAAGAGTTTCAAGCTACGCATGCTCACGTGATGAAAAAGTGACACCGAGTGTCGTAGAATATACTGTATTCTGGTATATTTGGTTTGGATTTAGCTTGATGGTATGTGAACTTGAATATTTAATGAAAATCGCGCTTGATAAGATGAATAATTTTTACAACCCATGGACTCACTTTTTCACTCCTTGAGCATGCGCTTACAGCAGTAGCATGGAACTCTTGATGTATGTATAGTCATTTGGTGTTTTTTTGTCCAGGATACTGGAGTCAACAGAGGTAAAAGAACATTGAGTATCATTGGTAGATTAAGGAGTAAAACTTACGCTTGATGTGATTGGATCGGGGTGGCTGTCCAATCGTCTCAAAAAGAGTTACTGTCTTGGATATGTCCAACAGTTTTATGTTCATTAATATAGTTATTGCTACATACGGAATACCTGAA
This sequence comes from Heteractis magnifica, assembly GCA_011763375.2. Lineage (NCBI taxonomy): Eukaryota > Metazoa > Cnidaria > Anthozoa > Actiniaria > Stichodactylidae > Heteractis > Heteractis magnifica. The sequence continues at coordinate 7,299 of JAADYU020111443.1, read as the reverse complement.
ATGAAAGATTAAATAGGATGGCATATAATGTGATGTCAACGGTTGAGATGCAAATGAGACAATAGGCACCTCAAGAGTGACGTGTACTGGGTTACCTGTGGCAAACCAGTCTAAATATGCCGGTTGCTTTTATCCGTCACAAATCCCCGTCTCGGCTTCAAAGCACATGCTCGCCTAGAGACTGGCCCACAGCACAGGCAACCGAGTTTCTCTTAGAGCGTCTTGTTTTATGAAAACTACAAACCGCTAACGTGTAAAAACCATGTGACCAAAGCCTTGCCGTCACGTTTGGCGTAATCAATGAAGTTTTTACTTCGGGAAAGACTTTCTAAGGTTAGCTAAATCCTTCAGCATTTTTATTGATCCCATTCCTAAAATTCCCCGTATAACTTGAAGATATGGTTGGTAAAATATCTTGGCTTTACATTAGACGCCATTTTGATAAAATCCCAAATAAAAGATAGAAAACCTCTGATTTGAGTGACGAATGTTTATGAAATACCAAAACAAGATGGCGGCCATATGTAGTTCGTACATGAGGTTTTGGAGATTTTTTCATTATAAGTAGTATATTAGTTAAGGTGTAACTGCAATAGTTAGCTAGATTGCTATGGAGACATACCTTGAAAAGTTGGACCATTGAACTGTATGTTACCCCCTAGCAACTGTGCACAATTCCCACAGCTGCCGTCTGTCTTAGTTATAAGGGCGCCGTTAACCAGCGTTGCGTTGTTATGGTGAGGAGCGTCGTCATAGACGCGATCACCATTATAGCGATCAAAAGCGAGGAATATAACTTGATTGAAGTCAACTGCAAAAAAAAAAAAAAAAGTTAAGAATTTTTTATAATATATTGAATATCTTGCTTAACTCTAACTCTTATTACTAATACGGCAAAAGAAAGATTTTCCTGCTTTTGTACTTCTATACTTGCATCACATCAAATTTTATAATTAATAATTATAATTATAATTTTTGCATATCTTGCTAAACTCGGGCTCTTCTTGCTCTTTTCCCAAGTCTTTCCTGCTATCGAGGTTTGAATCCCACCCTAGACTTGTATCACAGATGAGCAGGCTTGCTTTCAACAAAGAATTTTGTATTAAACAATTAGATAAGTGGTGTGGGAAGTCAATTTATTCTCGGCTTACCTGTTAGTCCGGCCCAGGTCCCGCCTGTAACCAAGAACAGCAGCAGCAGCCACAGTAGGCCTGGCTGCATAGTTTGCTGTCAATCTCTGCAGCTGCAAGAAAGTAATACTCACTTAACTAAGAGAGAAATCACCGTTTTTCGAGGTTGTACTCAGTCTGATATGGCTCATTCAATGTGAAAAGGCACTAAATCTGAGTATGTGCGTCAGTAATCTTTAAAGGCAGCGGTATTTTGCAATTAGTGGCATTCGAGTTTACCATAGACTAGATAAAGAATATCAATAGAATTCTTACTTATATGGCGAGAGTTATTTTACAGAGTATATTAAGCTTGTCTGTAATTATAGACTACATAGCCAAGGCTAGTATGATAGAGCCCGAGAAGAAGCGATAACTGAGAAGTTCTCACACATCGTTATTGCTCTACAGGCAAGCTAAACTCTGTAGAGCCGCACTGTGCCCGCGAAGCGTGATTGAACTAAATGCGTGATGCGAAAGAAAGCTAAGATCAAAACGTGAATCATGACATTTTCAGATAAAGAGAATGAGATGCGTGTAGTGGAAAATTACTGTATCTAAAAGTGTACGAGACTTGCGAGAAGGCTTACTTTGCATCTCAACAGTAATGATTGCGCTGGCAAATTAGTTTAAATCTTCAAAAAACATGCCATGTTTATTTGCATGATGGCTGTAATATGAATGACAGTGATTCAAATAGCGATTGGGACTAGTCGCTTTTTTAAGGACAGGACGGCTATGAAACACATAAATTATACTTACTTAAGGTACAAAAATTGGTGAAAAGAAATCAAAATTCGGGAAAATTTAGAAGAGAAAACCTCCTTTTGCAAGAATATTGGTTTAGTACGGGCATTGACAACTGATCTACAATGATAGAAAATGTTAAACGCTGATAACGAAGTTAATTTGCAATATTCTTGCAAAATTTTCCACAATTAAGTTTACTAACCCATCGGGTTTTAAAGTGGAAATGAATAAAAGATCAATTATATTTCTTGGTTTGTTAAATTAACATTTCCGCCATTTTGTCGGATCCACGAATGACGAAAAAACAAGAAAATCCCATCGATCTTTGACTTTTATTGATATTAAAAGGAAAAATCCTCATAAGAATGGCTTCTACTATCTCTGATCGTGAAACAAAAATTAGTTTTAATTTCTAAGATTTACTGTGTTTGTCATTTTCGTTAGGGCCGTTTTTTACCCGCTAATTGCAAATTCCCAACACACACTAACCACCTTTCACTAACACTTACCAAGACAGGTAAAATGTCATTTACGTTCCATGAAATTTGAGCAACAAATTACCAGAATTAGAACGAAAATGGGACACTCTTTTCCATAATTTTAAGCCTACATCCTCATAATTGAATCCCCAAAAATCTCAAAGAAAACACAGAGAAAGAAGATTAATTAGCAGTTGTTTCTAAAGCTGTCTTCGTCCGAGGAAATCGAAAATGTTTTTTGCGTGGTTAATATTTCTAGTTTACAGGTATTTTGTAACTTATCTGATTCTATTTCGACTTTTCATTTCTTACCTTTATCCTTTGACTGTTACTATTCCCTTACATTCCATAATTTTTTCAACAAAATTCATTTTAAAACACCATTTTCCATTATTTCTTTCTCCTTCGAAACGTTCATAACCGAAAAATGACGTCAGATTAAAAAGCGCGGTTACGAACAAGCAAAACGACGGGTATCGATCTTTGCCGCCCAAAAGAGCGGGCGCGTTAGACGAGACGTGTTTGTCCTCACTAATGGCGGGAAATAATGACATAGTGTGAAATCTGAGATTTTTAATTCATCTTAAGCAAAACGGAAAAAAAAAAAAAAAAAAAACCCTGCCAAAATTCGATAATTTTTGTAGCACTCGATTTATTTAGTGTGATTAAGTTTTTTAGGCTCTTTGTTTTGTTTTGTATTGTTTTTCTTCACTATATTTAAGATGTTCCCAAGCAGTTGTTCAATTAATTTTGTTCTTCTAGCTTCCAGCTTCTTTTAAATTTTTAGTCTTGAAATAGATGGAAGTTTTCAACAGCCATAATCTTTTCAATGGTTCCAATAATAAAAAATTGATCCCTCTTTTTACTTTGTTTTTCGTTTCTTTTCAGTTGTTTATCTCTGCACGCTCCACTGTTTCTTAAACGTTTTATCGATATAAACAGGGATTGAGTGTAGAAACTTCCTAAATCCGCCGATAAAATATGAATGAACTTATCTAAATTTTGTTTAGTGAGAAGGATTATCTACTTCTGGATAAAACTTTTTCATTATAAACTCCATTAACTTTTCTTTGCTTTGGGCTGATTTGACTTAACTGTGCAGGTGACAGGGGGAATTGCTAGACAAAGTAATAACAGTTTAGAACGGGGGTGCTTTCCATTTAAACCAATCCATCCGGTTGGAACTTCGTTTGCTAAAAAAATGCGATAAATGGTACGCGCGTCTTCCAACAAAAAGAGCGGGAAAACACAAATGGTACACGCGTCTCCTGGAAGAACTGGAAAGAGCAGGAAAAGTGGATTACCTCGATCGGTAGACCGAGTTTTCCGGAACTTTCCAATCGGAATGACACATACCATTTGTTTTTCCAACCGGAATTTCTGTTTTTTCCAGGTAAATGGAAAACACCCCAGAAACCGAGAAGTTTTCTGACCAAATTCGCCATTTAATGACAACAGAACTTTGAACAATTAGACCCGAAGCCCGAATGAGCTGCGAGTCAATAGCTCATGAGGAGTAGGTGAGCTGAATGAGCTATTTGACTCGTAGACCATAAGAAAAAGAGGTCTAATTGTTTTAGTATAAACAAACCAGTCGGACAGTGATTGACAGTAAACAAAACCTCGAAAATTTGATGCCGAAAACCTTGGCAAAACGCGAGGCAAACGCCATTGCTATCGTTAGTGGACCTGTTGTAGCACCACCAATTAAAATGCAGAATTTCTCCCGGTTCCTGGAGAAATATTTACTGTTAAAATTGTTGAAGTGGTCGCTGTTAAAATTGTTAAAACTGTTGAAGTACGCGTTAAATTCTCCGTATCCCCATGTATTCACGCTGTTGAAGTAATAGATCAAACACGGAAGGGAGTGTTTCATCCAATATCCAAACACCGAGAAGTGGGTTGAAAAAACGAGGCGCAGCCGAGTTTTTTTAACCGACTTCGAGGTGTTTAGATAGAGGATGAAACACTCTTTCAAGTGTTTGATCTAGCTTCTCAAACAATGAATAATTCTAGGAGAAAATCAAAGCGAAAGTTGGTGAAATTTTATGCTAATTAAGATCACATATCCAAACCACCGTCACGGTAGTGATTTACTTTGTTTTCTCCTCATTAAGTATTCATGAATTTGAGAATGCGCGTTAAATCCCCGGTCTCGCCGCGTTAATTCCTCGCCCTGTCCCTGGGGGATGGGGGTGGGGAGTCTTTTGTTTCCATTTACTAATGCATAACCAGGCAAATACATATGGCCCACTTAGGCACGCAGTCTATATATATTTAAGCATACATAATTACTTTTTGCAATCATATTTTGTTTCTACCATGGGAACCAGACCTTCTGTCTCCCAAACAACAAGCCCAGACCCCGCGCTCCCAACTAGTTCCCATGTAGCCGCTCGTTTGTTATATTGACATCTGTGTTCTTCTTGTGAGACAGTTAAAGCAAGCAAGATAGCAAGCAATAAGACGTAAAACCGCCTTGAGAAGGTGCTACAGTTCATCTAAAAACTCCCGCGACGAAAACTCCAAAGGTAAAACTTTTCTTACCTGCATTTAAAAAAGGCTGCAAGATGCCTACTGGACGTTATACTATAGCTATTGTAGTCACCTCTACATGACTCCATCTCTGCTCCTGTTCTTTCCACTTAAGAATATTAGAAATTTATCCAAAATATTTCATGGTTTATAAGTAAGGTGAAGTGTAACTAGTTCAAGCTATTCATCTAAATGAACAGCTCTTTCTACAATTTTATAATCGCTAGTTCAACGTTTGTTTTAATGCAGTTCGAGAGCTTCACACCCATAAACAGGTTAAGGTGCATTGGGTCGCCGATAATCCTAGCGCTCAGCGTTTAAAAGAACTGCTAGACTATGAGGTTTTTTGTACAAAAGAAGTTTATTCTACTTGATTTATTAATAATAATAATAATAATAATAATAATAATAACAATAATAATAATAATGGTTTAACCGAAGTATATCTACTGAGTAGCTCTACATCTTCAACAGAAAAAAGAAATAATAATAATAACTGGTAATAATAATAATAATGATGATGAAAGATTAATAAAAGAAAATGTGCGTAAATATATGTATATATGTGTAATATAGGCTAAGAAAAAAATTTAAAAAAATTTTTTTAATCGACCCCAAACGTATAGACCTGAGTTCTTATTAAGTCCTCTAGCTGGTCGAAATATTTCTTGTACATTAAATTTAGACACTCTTTATATATTGACCTTTTTCAGAATGACAACTCGTTAGCATAATGATTTCAATTGTAGTGTTTCATAAAATTTGGTCTTTCATTCGAGAGAAGATGTTTATTCAAGTAAAATGTGAAAGTTTGAGGAAAAATATTTAAATTCTCAAGGAATTAAAAGCATTTTAAGTTGCGAGAAAACATAAAAACGAGTCCACCAAGGCCTAAATAAAGGTATTTAATTTTGATCAATATATTTTTGAATTTTGCTGCTATGCGATTCAAACTTTCCTAAATTACTGATTTTTAAGAGTACTTTCAAATGGTATAAGTTATTTTGACGTTGAAGATCCTTATTTACCAACATTAGAAATCTGGTATTATGAAAAAGGTCTATTAATGCATGTATCAATGTTAAGCCCGAGAAGGGGGGGGGGGGGGGGGTGGGTGGGGGGCTTTTTTTTTTTTTAAATGTTTTTTTTAAAAATCCCCCCCCCGGGCCGCCACCCATTCCAAAAATAAAAGTAAAGATATGTTAAAATGCCATACCCTGGGACAAACGAAGAGATAAAATTCCCCAGGGTGGGGACACTGAGAGTGATCAAATACCCCACATATGCCCGACCCCCTCCCCCGGGGCTTAACATTGATACATGCATAAAAAGAATAATGAGTCGAGCTGATGCTCTATTCTCTTCCTCTCCACGAGGTTTATTTTTCTCCGGGTTCTCCTGTTTTCCTCCCTCCGCGGTAAAAATCTATGACCTGAGAATTGTAGTTCTTATCCACTGGTCAGTTTAAGGACTTTTCAAATTTTCGCCGTGAAAGGACTTCACCCACGACGTAAAATCTATAGACTTGTTTTGAATCCTGTTCAATTCAGGTATCCAGATATTGACGGCGATAGAATCAAATGGACAATTTCTTAATCAAGAAATGCAGCCTCAAAGTCTATCAAAATGGAGTTGCGGGCGAAAAGTAAAAACAAGAGATTAATGAGATAAAGCACGGGCTATTCACGGATATATTTCGACACTAATCTTTTGTCTCTTAAGAATATTATCTTAAACTTTGCCTTTTTTGATTTGGTTGATCGGCTCAAATTCCTTTTAGACCCCGTCCACATTAATGCGTTTTCGTTTGAAAACGCATACTTTTCGATGCGTTTTGGCCTTGTGTCTACACTAAAACGATCGAAAACGCATACATTTGAAAACGCTTTTCAAAGTGGAGACATTTGAAAATGGAGGCCTATCGTATTTTACTAGTGGACGGGCGAAAACGCTGCGAAGTCTTGATGCGTTTTCGGTGAGACGAAAACGGAGCCTTTCAAAAACGCATTAGTGTGGACGAGGTCTTAATATTTGACAGCGCGCACTTTTGAGAGGAAAACTTGCTTGTAATTACTGCCATCGCGATTTTAACCTTCCCTCCCCTCCCCCCGACTCAATTTTGAGTTGTAACTCCAGTCGCTTTATTCATCCCATTGACCCTATCCATAATGACGTCACACTAAGTCATTTAGTAATTGTCCAAAGCTATAAAACAGAGTGAAATTTTATCTGTGAACTATCTAAACCACGCGAGAAATCATTTTCAAAACAAAGAGGGGGGGGGGGGGGGGGGAAAGGGGGGGAATTCCCGCGAATATTTTGTCCGCTTGTTTCCTTTGGGGGGTTGTGTTCACCAATTTTTATTG
>JAADYU020111332.1:0-12253 GCA_011763375.2 Heteractis magnifica | reverse complement strand
TTTTTGTCTGAGTCTTTCATCTATTAAGGGGGTGTTTTTTAGAACCGCCGCGCAGCGCTTTTTTTCTCACTACATTTACCAGAATCCGTTCGCGCGTTTTTTTTTTTTTTTTTTTTTTTTTTTTTTTTTTTTTTCCTAATTATCACCAAATTTCTTTTTCCTCTTACGAGGAAATGAAAAAAAAAAAAAAAAGAAAAAAAAAAAAGAAAGGGTGGGCAAAATCACTTGATGTATCTTCTTGATGCATCATCCCTTCCTGTCTGTGGAAAGTCATCCCGCGGCATCGTCACGACATCAAATAGACGACACCCCTTGAGCGGTTTTTCGTGCTCCAAAACTACGTTTTGGACATGCTGTGCCAAGCCTTAGCCGTTATAGTGCCGTGTCAAAGCATTTTCATTGGATACGCAGTGATCTCGCGCGCTGTAAAAAATTTGTTGATTTGCACAACAAATGTCAGTTCTGTACGGAGATCTTACCGCTTGCCGTGACGTTTTATTCGCAGTCATACAAAATCTGCAACTATCGCGCTAATGGCACGGCACTACACGACACATATCCATACCGTGAGTTATTCACAGTCATACGAAAAACTGCTCTGACAAACTTTTTATTGTTTGGAGGGATCGGTACCTTATATCTCGTGCTCTGACCAGAGCCAAAGCGTTGAATCCTGATGCGATTACCAAGTGGTTGTTTTGATTTCTGGATGACACGGGGGACAGTTCGTCTCCATGCTCCATGACACATGTCAATGGTTACGACGTCATTATTCTCCCGAATAGCCACACCACAGTTACACACTACCCTCCAACACGGCCAGATTCGAGTTTGTACCTGTTCGAAAAGTTTACACAAAATTAGCTAACCATAAATCGGTTTGAAAGGCAAACAAAAATTTCGTATTTTTTCATTTGATAGCAAGTTATTATGTGTATACAGTCAACGTCAATAACGATGTCCACCGAAAAAAAAAAGATATTTAGACTACAAGAAACGTCACGTCATTTTTGTTGATTCGTTAATAGGGATAACAATTCACATTTACACTGTATTACCATTACCAGTTAACAGGAAATAACAAATATAAACTCTAGGTAGACAATGATTTCCTTTAACGAGCATTTAGAGCGAGTTTTTTAGGTATCACGTGATATTTATTGTAGTCTAAATGTCTTTTCCGGTGGATAACGTTAATGACGTCGACTGTATACAGCTATTTCAAAAAAGGTTGGTGAAGGTTTTGTTGCATGTTGCATGTTGCATGTTGCATGTTGCATGTTGCATGTTGCATGTTGCATACCAAGCCCGAAATGCACTATGGATTATATGTAAATATTGTTATCAGTACATACAGAAGAAAATATGCCAGCTCCATATACCGAAGAGTTACGCTGGAGGGTTATTTGGTTTATTGAAGGTTTTCACAAGAGGAAACAGTGCATTTCAGCCTTGTTATGCAAGATGCAAGATGCAAGATGCAAGATGCAACAAAACCTTCACCAACCATTTTTGAAATAGCTGTATATGGAATTAATACAGGATTACGATCTCGAGTATAGTTCGTAATAGAGCTTTCCCGAATTCGCTTCAGTAACCATGAAACAATGGTTCCAAATCGAGGTTGGACTTACGTTACAGTAAATGTATGATAACATCAAGTCCAGCTTCGAATTGAAACTATTGTTTTGTGGTCAATGAAGCAAGTTCGGGATTCTCAGAACTGGATGAGCCTTTAGCTGAGTCCTTTTGAGAACTTTCAAAACATCAGGAATATCTATTAGTTACGAATTGTGCGAGAAGTTGGTACTAATTTTTAGTCAACAAAATTTTTTTCAAGGAAAGATAAATCTTGAGATGGCGTTCGTACGCGAGTTGAGTGTATTATTTGTAAACATTAAGAAAGGTAAGATTTTCTAAAATTTATCCAGCAAGTTTCAGCCATTTTTGGGCTGTGTAGTTTTCTGGCTTAAAAAGCCTCAAAAAAAAACCGGTTCAACGGTTCAACGATTCATGATCACAGACCTCGAAATGTCTTTTCTTGCTCTTGACAAAAGTGTAAGTACCAGGATTCTTGAGGATGTCGTAATACCTGTAAGAAAGACAAACGTGGAAAAGAGAGATTGAATATAAATAATCTAACTCTAAAACGTTTTGCAACCATATTCTTCCATTATTTTCAAAAATATTCGCCAGTCATCCACTACCAAATAAAAGGGAACAAAAAGCGGCTCAGAATAAAATAAATGATTACAGCAAGCAGAAGAACACCAAAAATGTCTACAGAAGGGCATTGCTTTATGGTTTGTACATTTTACTTACTTTCCATCAAAAGTTCTGTAGTGAGGATCACCAGTTGCCTGGCATTTCCTGTAGCCACCTTTACTTGCCGGAGGAATGTAGATCTGGAGAGAATATTATATAATTAGAAAATTAAATTTAAGAATTTACTGATGTTTGGATTGATATTCTAACATTCTGGATGGCAATTGAACAAACAAACAACCTGTTAAACAAAAAAGTGATTTCTTTTTGGAGATCATCCAAATAGGCAGCCATCTCTTTAATCATGCAGCCCCCGTGGCAACATCCTAACAAAACTGTGGATTTGCAGCCCCAGTGCGAATAAATATCATATAGAATTATAAAGAGTTTCATGCTACTGCTATGGATGTATGTTCACATGATAAACATGTAATTTACATTTACCGATAGCTTGATGTACGTGAACTTGAATGTTTAGGGAAAAAGAACAAGACTTGACAAGATCAGTCCAAATTGAATGCCACATTTTCACGACACTTGGCGCTCAAATTTTTATGTCTTGCACCAAAAGAGGGAGCGCCAAGATTTTGATGCATCTTTTGGATCGATTTGTCAGTTTTGAAATAGTTAACACTTGCCTTAACAGATGGCAATTTGTAGCCAACCCAGAATCGGCTTCCACCAGGTTGTGACCTGACAGGATCAAACTTAAGCAACATACTTTTCTTCCCTGATTTTATAAAGTTTTTAACCGCCTTGACAAACAAGATGAATCTCCTGCGTGAACGCTCCGATATCTGGACACGACACTTATCTGTGACGTAATCGTCGTGGCTACGGATGTTTGCAATGACGGAACATGCAAGCGATCGTCCACGGCAGGTGATGGGAACCACTCCACTGATGCGCACTGGTTTCCATGGTGTTCGTTCCGAGATGACGATTTTCCTTGGATGGACCTGTTGAACGTTTTCCATGTAAAAATGGCTTTCAAGGTTTGTGCTGGGATTTTTCAAGGAATAAATTGACTAACCCCACTCGAAGTTAAGACGCATCTGCCATTTTTAAAGCTTGTTTTTGACAGTAACGTGTTATGAAAAGTTTCATCAAGAAGAGAGTTGACAGTTTGAAAATGTTTTAATTTTCATATAGTATTAAGGCATTTTTGACGTTTTTTCTTATTTTAAAGGTTTTTTCAGTATTTCTCAAAGTGGCAAGCCGGTCCGGATGAAAATGGAGCAACATGATTGGTTCTCTGAGCCTCTCCGGTCCGGCTTCAGGGATTGGCCTGTTTCCCCGGCCATTGCATTTGTGATGACCTCAATGCCTTCGGTTCCACCATATCCAGACCAAACAAGCTCGTTCAGTGTTCTTAATGTTGTTAATTTGTTCCAAATACCTTACTCATTTTTTACGTACTCTGTGGCTATCATTAGATCATACCTTCAATCCAAAGAAGACCTTGTTGCTGTTATCGTAGCTGCTCCATTCTTTTGCACCAACATAACGACTCTTAACTCGACAGGAAACCTACGTTATGAACAAAAGAGATCTAGTAAAATTACTCGCACATTTACCAGAGCAAAAATATTGTCTTCTTGTTTTCTCAGAATACAAATGAAATTCCAATTCAATATGGATACACGCTTCCACATGTTACGTATCCAGTAGTAGGGTGCGCGTGATAGCATGACTATAGTATGGATAGGCCTGTAGGGGTAGATGACTAATGTCCGTTGGACTTCGCTTTTGACGGAACACACGACAGGGTAAGGAAAACTTTCACCACATTTCAATAATTCTTCTAGACTGAAAACTCCCCCTCCCCCGCTTCGCCGGCTTACCATTGATAAGTGCATATCTCTAGAAGAAAACATACCGTTGTTCCTGCTCGGAACTTATATGTGTTTTCGATGAGATCAGCATGGTATCCGTATACGCGTACTGTCCTTGTGACGCGTCTGTTAACAACGAACTGAACCATCGACACGACTCGTCTGCGCTTCTGACCGCGTATCCTGAACTGACAACGCGCAATAACTCTGACTATTCCTCGCGAACGTCTGGTTATTGGTCTCAAGGTTGGACGGGATACGCTTGGTGCGTCTATAATAACAAAGCATATATTATTGAACATGATACCAATACATACCTCTTATAAACCGAGTGTGAGGGCCGTACCATAAGATATGGCCCGAGTTTTTTTTTTTTTTTTTTTTTTCTTCCACTGCGTAATGCGGGTCATAAAAAAGTGGAAAAAATGAGGTTCCATAACTTACGTCACAGACTGAGCACGCGAGGTTAATTTTTTTAAACACATTTATCAAATACATACGAGAAAAGATTCAGTCGTGAGTTTTAAGCTTTTCTATTACTATCTAACTTTTTCTTCCCTGGCAAAGGATTTAGTTAAGATATGACTATGAATCAACGAAAATTGTTACTGTGTAAAAATGCACGGTTCGAGTGTCCGCACAGTTAACTGATCATGTTTCGTACTCAAAGCATTCTGGTAGTGGTAGTAGATTACGCCTTTTCTGAGATGAGTGAACATGGTTCATTGTAGTCCAGCTTCGGTACAAACATCTATTGTTCATTATACCTTATATGGTATTGTTTGTACCGAAGCTAGACCATAATGTAGCTTGTTTGTGGATCTCAGAAAAGACCTATGCAAACGGTCTCTTTATCTTGCTTACTTGAATAGCAGCCATAGACTTCTACTCTCATGGAGATGTGGCCATGCCAAGATCGAGGGTTGAACCTGACATATCGTGCTGTAACTGATGGGTTGACTGGATTTTCCACAATAGTGTAATAGTTCTTGTTAGCATGGAACAACTAGGTAAAAGGGAAGACATACATGAGTAGACGTAATGCTAGTGCAAAATCAGAAGGGGGCATGGTTAGGAAGTGCATAAATTATCATAATGAAAGTTGAAGTCATCATATTGTACATATGTTTGTAAAATCCTCTCCGTCCCAATTTTCCTTTCATCTTATACTTCTTTACCTTCCATCTAGCAATGGAATGTCTCATTTCTTTAGGTACGGAGATACGCTTCTTTGTCTTCAGTCTACCATTTGAATGTCTTTTTTCTTAGGTGCGGGGGAGGGGAGGGGATGATACGGCAACTTTTTAGGCGTACTGTAGACCCATCGTATTTACTGTAACCTTTAATAGCTGGATTATTCACATGAATACAATGGGAAACCATTTCGATGACACTGCATACCGTCCCGTGTACCGGCTGTCAGTCAGTACCGTACGTTTCCACTCACCAGTCTATTACAAACGTACCTTGATTTTTTTACCATCACGGACATACTTGAAGGCTCTACCATTTGTGCTGTACTGCAGGTAGAATGACCTGACCCACTGGCCGACCTTATACCGTCCTTTGGTTGCTACTTTAGTGACCTTAGTTGCGCGACCAAGATCGATTTGAAGCCATTGGTTGTAGTTGTTGTGACGTGCAATCCACGTTCCAGTAAATCTAGGAATCATAAGATCCAACAACATTACAGTGCGTTCCACATTTTACTTTTGATAAGTGGGTTCCGAAGTTTCTTTGAAAGTTTTTAAGTTCGTTTTAAACTCTGGAATTTCGAACGTCGAACTTGTTTCGCACGAAAAATTGGGAATACGTTGGAACTGAAGTTAATGCGTTCGTCGACATGTTGGAAGAACCATAGAAGAAGACAAGGGAGAGCACCATCTTCACGTGCAATACAAACTTTTTACGTATTAATATGAATTGTAACTGATAGCTTTTATATAACGCGCGCTCTGATTGGTTAATTAGCGTGCGCGCGGGTGCATCCAAAATTCAATGGGCTGCACGCTTATGTAATAAAAAGCGCGCCAGCGAAGTTTCACAGGAAGTTAAAAGCTCACTTGGCGCCTCTTGCGACCCTTTCGCTTCATTCGTACTAAGCAACCTCCCGCGTGCTGCCAAAACGTCATAGAAGAACGCTTATCATACCTCGTAATACCGTATTAACGTTATTGCGAGGTAATAAAAATGTCGATGTTCACCAGCGAAGTTCGTATTGAAGTTGGAGACAAACTTTGATACTTGCTGACGAATTTCGGAACTCTCTGGTTTATAAACGCCGTAACATCATGAGACAATCTTCAAAGTTAGTTACACATGTTCTAAATAATGCGCAATATTTTTGTTAGCATTAGTGCGACTTACGTTCCTCTTGTTGGTGGTGCCAGGCGTCCATACTGTGCAGCATACTTTCTACTCCACTGCGAAGATGCCTTCATGTTGCTGTCTGGGATCTGTCCGTTACCTACACCCATGGGTTTGTAGCACAACACTCTCATCACTGAAATGTCAACAGAAAAATAGTTATGAACATGAGACACCAACCTGATTGTATAGGAATGGCAATTACATTTATGTAAACTTTGGGTATGAAACGTCTTTCTGTTTGAAGAAAGGTAATATCAATGTAATCTTAGAACACGAACAAAATAATCCACGCCTTTCTTAATCTAATTTTTATAAAGCTGATTTCCTTTTTCTTTCTTACTAATCTTAGCATTTTCTTTCGAATGCTGGCTGTTATGACTCTAAAAGCTAGGCGGAGACTATGACTTTTTTGCACGGGGTCTGTTTTTTTCTTTCGATGTTAATTCTTTTATGCAGAGTTTGTTTTATTTAACAATGATTATCCAACATCTTCAACTTTTTGCTTAATCCCCCCTCTTTTTCCATTTGTTGTTGTTGTTGCTGCTGCTGCTGCTGCTGCTGTGGTTGTTGCTGTTATTCCCCTTCTAAAAATAACCACAGCATACATTACTCCATTACTTACTTGGACTACATCCATATAACTCGAATCTCATTGAGACGTGTGAGTACCATGACTTGGGGTAGATTCGAACATAACGTGCTCTTATTCTTGGACTCAGACGGTTGTAAACAATTGTTTGTCGATCGTAATTTGCTGTGAAGCGCTAAAACAAAACAAACAGACAAATATTTCAATTAAAAAGAAAGCTTACTGACAGTAACCTAGTGCCAAGGATTTTTATTCATAAAACTAGTGTTACCCCAGGGGCGGATCCAGGATTTTAAAAGGGAGGGTGGCTCCTAAAACTATTAGTTCCCTAAGTTATTTCGGTACCTCAGAATGTTACATGCGATTTAAGCAAAAAAATACTATATGGCACACATACTAGAATGCTATCGCTGCTAAATGTAGAATCAAACAAAAACGTGCCAATTTTTGCAAAAAATACTGCATTTTATTACTCTAGTATATTTTGCCATTCCATAAGAGGGGGGTAGCTAGCCACTCCCTTTATCACCCCTGGATCCGCCCCTGTACCCTTAATTTGTTCATACTCAAGGATGAAAACTAGGACGCTGCCATTCTCAGTGAATTTTCCTAATTGAAATTTTCCTATTTGGGAAGTACTGGGGTCGCAGGTTCAATCCCTGGACCTGCTATCTCATTTGCTTAGAGTTGTTTGTTGGTTCTCTCCTGTGCTCCGAGGGTTTTTCTATGGGCATTCACCCTAGAGTGGAGACTAGCTCTATAGTGAATGACCCACTTTTGTTTGACAAAAAGCCTTAGTTTATGTATAACTTACCTTTGTTCTTCCTCGGACAGAATACATCCTAAACTTTCTACCATTAAAACTCGATCCAAGCTCAAAACTCCTGACCCATTGATTTGCATCATAACGGCCCTGGGTGGCAATCATTGTTATGGTAGTAATCTCCTTCAGTCTTATTTGCAGCCATTGGTTGGCATTGTTGTAGCGCGAGCACCATGCGCCAACGCCGCCGACATTTCGGAGGTTGAGTCGACCTCGCCTTGCAGCGTGATTGGCGTCCCATTGACTTGATGACGTCAGATAGGAATCAGGGATGCGCCTATCTTGTAAACCAATTGGAACACCACACTTTTCTATTAAAAAAAAAACCGCAAAGGAAAAAGATTTAGTTAAAGAAAATTCTATGCATATATTCGTCCTAATCCTGTTGATTGCCTTGTTTCTGACATTATGACATTCTATTGATCACTTTCCTTACAACAGTACAGTTCCCATGTCAAAATAAAGCATTCATTTTAGGCAATTAGAAATGAATATTGATCAATAGACCTTCCCACCATGTTCATTTCCACGAAAATAAAACTCTTTGTTATGTCGCGTTAAACTCGTTCTGGAGTGGTTGAACGGATGCTTGCCGGGAAAAATACGTTATTCAGTCAACATGGCTGCCGCGTGAGAAATCTGAGGTCATTCAATATTCCTTCTTTCACCTACAATTCACAATAATAGTTTACCAAAACCTCCGCCAAGTAAAGGTTTTGTGAGAGAATATCATATTTGGTTTCCCGCGGAGGGACATAGTTAAGGGGTCCCCGTGAGTTCTTGCTAAGCTGTAACGGCGCTATATAGACCTTTCCTAAATTCGCTTGGTCACAGAACAATGGTTTCAAATCGAGGTTGGACTTGATTGTATCAAGTTCAACCTCGACTTCAAACTTTGTTTCGAGTTCACCATTGAAAGTGAATTTGGGAAAAGTCTATATTGAGCTCGCAAAGCGGATCAGCCCGTTAAAATGAAGCTACGTAATTATCTACTTACCTAACTTGCATCCGTATAATTCAACTCTCATAGCGATGTAGCCATGCCATCCCCATGGGTATATACGTACAAAACGGCCTCGGATAGATGGAATGAGGGAATGGAACTTGATGGTGTTGCTGTCACGGTTGGCGTAGAACAGCTGAAAAATAATGAAAAATAGAATATGTAATCCTTGTAGAACAGTCAAACTATTGGACCACTGAACAATGGGTGATAGTCATGCAAAAGCATGTCGGCTCATACTTTAGGGCACAATTTTCTATTTCAAGAATTGTAGATAAATATGCAGGTCGCAGCTCTTCCACTCGTTTCGAGCATGGCTACTTTTCTATACGAAAAAGGTCACACCTTCAGCAATTAATCTAGTGAAAGACCGAAAGAGATACTTAATATGGTCTTATTTCTAGTTACATTATTGTAAACTGCAATTTCTAATTATTAGGATTTAGAAAAACTACTCAATTATGGACTTGGTATAGATTAGCAGGGGGTAGGGGGTAGAGAAAGGGGGAGGGTTATCCTTTTATTAACTTTTCCAAAAGAGTGGGTGTTCTAAAAATAGAAAAAGGTAGGGAGGGTCACATAAATTATGCTGTGCTTTAGAGTGCAAATATTATAACCATGAAATAGCTAGCTAACTAAATAGTACTAATTAGCACTAAATCCTTTGTTTTCTATTGTTTAATTAGCACTATTTAGCACTAATTAGTTAGTACTGTTTCATGGTTATATTATTTGCACTCTACAAAATTAATATTAATTATGCTTAATAGAGGGGACATCATGATATTTTATTGCCACTTCTGGGGAGGGTCACATCATTTACTGCTCTAAATTATAATCTCCCCACCCCCACCCCCGTTTATTTATGACAAATCCCTGACAAGACTCTTAATTATTTTGTTTGCTCACTTTAGCGACGGAATTGTGTGTATATCTTGTATAATGCACGCCATCCACACTGCTACTCAGATAGTAGCGAGTCACCCACTGTCTGGCATCTTGACGACCTTGAGTTGCAATGCGAATGATCTTAGACACACGACCCGTATCGATCTGAAACAACAATACAAAATATATACATATTACTGAGCACGTGGTGTCCTGCCCTCCCCCCCCCCCCTCCCCCTCAAAAAGGGGGGTAAAGCTGTTGCTAAAGAAATGCGAAGCCACGAGAAAGTAAAATTTGAAAAAAATGAATGACAACAGCAGGAAAAAATGTTATAAGAACACGAATTAAAAAGTGGAATAGAAAAAATGTAACAAAAGGTTTAGAAAATAAATAAAATGAGAAAGTAAAAAATTTAAGGAGAGAAGACGAAAATATAAAAAGGAAAAAGGGAGGACGTAATTAAAAGCTGCATGGTAATGTAGTAGAGTTTTATCTTCTATGGCTGATATGATCACTAACCTGTAACCACTCGTTATAAGTCCGTCGCTTTGGTATCCAAGCACCAAATTTGCCTCCCATTTTCCTGGAGTTCAGTCTTGCTAAGTATGAAGCTGTCTGGGCCATAAGGCGACTGGAAGACGTTATCGCTCTGTTGGGTATACGACCACTCTGCATGCCCAGCTTACGATTACACAAATGACCTGTGGTTTAAGGAGAGTAATCAGATGTATTCCTTTCCTAAAGTCGCCTCTACGGCAAGTTCTTCTTATTGAAAATTGGCAGGATAGCTTGTGTTTTGAAGAAGACAACTTAATCGTAGGAGGGGAAAAACATGGAAAATTCTGTCGTCTACATGAACATAAATTGACTAGCTAAAGTTGTCAAGTAAAGTGTGTTTGTGCAGATACCAGGACTTAGCCTTTTGGGTTAAAACGAGTTTTATCTTAAATGATTTTACGCGACTTAATGTATTCAAAAATAAAAACTAATGGTTTACTTAATCCAACTCGTAAAAATTTAGTTCCCAACCTATAAAAAGTACAGCGATTTCGTGTGCAGTTTAGTATTGAATTACAATTTTGTACACAAAATTCAAACAAAATATTTTTCCTTGTTTCGTGTTGCCGTACCATCCAACATGGCGGACACGTTTATCGTTTGGTTTTCTCGTGAAGCTAAGAATAGAGCACCAATAAACATTTATTACTTACCCGCACTGCATCCATAAAGTTCAACCCTCATTGAGATGTAGCCCTGCCAAGATTTAGGTCGGAAACGAACGTAGCGAGTAGAGATTGATGGACGAAGGATGTGATAGACGGTAGTAGATCGGTCATAATTGGCTTGGAAAACCTAAAATAAAAATTAATGCCAATAAGAAGCCACTACTCCTTGCAATGCACCGTTGGAGATCTTTGGGAGTAAATTCGAGAGGGAAAATAAGAGAGGGAAACTTCTTAATATCGCGCGCGCCATGTGAATTCCCGGTTGGGCTATTTTTAGCATTCGCTTTCAGTTAACTTTCGCCTTACCCCACTCCCGTGCGTCAAAAATTGTATTTTGATCTGAAGTGTCAAACCATGGCGCACGGGAGTGGGATGAGGCGCACAATTTTGACGCAAGGGAGTAGGGTAAGGCGAACGTTGAACTGCATCCGGTTTCTAAAAATAGCCCAACCGGGAATTCACATGGCGCGCGCGATATTAAGAAGTTTTCCTCTCTTACTTATGCTCTCTTGGTACAAATCCTACAATGCATAGCGCATTTTAATCTAAAAGGAGAGTAACACAAATGTTTCTGAGCTATCCAACAAGTATTTGTTCATTTAAAAAAGAAATCTTAGAAAATATTTTTACCTTGATGCGTCTTCCTTCTTTGTAGTTTCTCAAATAATCAACAGTAAAGCCATATTGCAAGGTGAACGCTCTCACCCAGTAGTTTGATCGGTAATTTCCTTGAGTGGCTAGTTTGATGATTCTCGCTTTATTGCCAACGTCAACTTGCAGCCATTGTCTCCTAAGAAATTGATTAAAAAGGGATTTCCTTTAGAGCGCATAGGTGTTCGGCAAATCATTGAGACAGTGGGGTTTTCTTTCTTTCTTTCTTTCTTTCTTTCTTTCTTTCTTTTAAGTGAGTGGTGGTTAAGGGAAGCCATAAGGAGCTGTCTAAAACTTTTCTAAAAGCATGGGAGGGTGTCTATCCTGAATTAGAATCATCCTCAAGGACTTATGGTAGGCATTACTTGTGTTTAGGGGAGGATGTGACGAACGCGATTTTACCGACCTCAGAAAACAGTAATAAATAAAATCCCGCTAAGTACGTTTCTTAATTTTTAAGTATGACATACACCTACTTGCAAAAAGGTTGTCATAGGAAAAAAAGAACTTTAGTAATTTAGTGAAAAAGAAATAAATTATAAGACAAAAGAAGATCACTGAAGCTTAACTCCGAAGACAAAAGAAAGAGTTCAGCTTCAGTG
>JAADYU020111331.1:0-19389 GCA_011763375.2 Heteractis magnifica | reverse complement strand
GAATCCCCCCCCACTTGCCACGGTTGTTTCCTCCATTCGGGGACAACTCAAGATCTCTAGATTCTTAAAAACATTTTTTTTTTACAAAACCCTTTATTTTTTCCTCCCCCTTACATTTTAGTCCCTTCCCCCCCCCCCCCCCCCCCTATTTCGGGAACTTTTAGCATGCGCGAGCTTAATCAAACGCTGAGACAGTTTTACTAAAAGTGAAAATAAAAAATAATATTCAAACAAATCGTCCTTTGTTTATTTTCTTTACTCTGGAATCAATATTGAAAACTCTTTCGGCTCTTTCTTAAAGTTTTGTAGTAGAAAATGCTGTGAAGAGAATCGTTGTTGTGCAGATTTTCAAGCTTGCACAGTTTCTGCGCACGTGCTGTACCGACCCAAATTGCGTCAGCAACGGTGACAAAATCCACCAACTTTCTCTCGCACGGGAACTTTTGACATGGACAACAAGAAGCGCCACTGCTTTTCTTTGGACACGTTTAAACAATCTAAATTTGGCGTAGACGCCATTTTTTCGTGTCCTTCCAAACAATCCATAGATGCCGTTGCAAACTCGACTAGAACCAATTCTTCCGCTCGATTCGGGAAAGGCGAATTAAAATCTGTGCTCGATTTTGGCTCTTAGAATGCTTCTACGTACGTTTGCGTTATCAGAATTAGGACCGACTCGGATGATTAAAGGTAGCGTTATTTAGTGTTTTGAGTCTGATGTGAGTCATGAGTGCTTGAATAATGTTCGAGCTGGATGGATAGCATAAAAAAGACGCTTAATGAAATATGACAGCTACACTGACATCTCTCGGGTTTTCGGCCATAAACGGTTCTTTGTTGAGGGTTTGTTAATGTATTTGGACTACTGAAACTCTCTCCAGTTTCTAAAAGGAAATCTCTAGCTAGCCTTTTGCGCCAGCGCGCATACTGCGCAGCGGAGATACTTATTGCTGATGGTTTTATTGAGGTTGCGCATGCATTTTTTTCTTGTCTTTTTCTTGTCTTTTTCTTTCTTTCTTTCTTCCTTCCTTCCTTCCTTCTTTCCTTCTTTCCTTCTTTCTTTCTTTCCTTCTTTCTTTCTTTCTTTCTTTCTTTCTTTTTCTTCTTTCTTTTTACCTTATTTTTCAAGTTTCTTAGGGTTGTTCTAGCAGAGACCCGCCGCTCTGCAGGCAAACTGTTCTCAGATTGTTTTGAGCGGATGTTTCTAACTGTGAGAGTTTGAGTGAGAAACGACATGACAGGATCGTATCCTTACTTTACTACTTTAACTTAACTATCATGCTTAATCACAGCTAGTGATTTAACGAAAATAACTTATCGATATCTCAATGCGTGGTGAGAAGAGCTTTGTTTCTGAGATTTCCGGTAATGTTTTTAGAATCACTGTACATCGCCTGACAGCAGTACTATACCCGAGGAAGGCCGCGTGACGAGCACGAGCGATACTGGACCTGGTATCAAAATGAACACAATTCAGGACTGAGAAGGGATGAAAATATTGCGAGATAATGCGAGATAAATCGAGAAAAGTATGTTAGAAGAGGGATCCAGCTTATGATTGAGTTGGGGGATCAAAATCGAAGTGAAATCAAGGGAACAGCGTTCAGAAATTTTGGAAGAAAAGACCGGAAAAATCGAATAAAAGTATAAAGCTTGCTTTTGATGGAGTTGGGGAATCAGTATCATCAGAGTGAAATCAAGGGACCAGTGATCAAAATCTTTCAACAAAAATGCGTCATCTATCAGGAAAATCAGATATTCTTCGCCACGAGCCTGAAAATACCGACGTTTCAACTAAGCGTGGGTCGTTGAATATCAGATTGATTAATCCTTCCTAGAAAGTAATAATCTTGAAACTAGAACCCACGTGTTGATATAATCCCTTTTGTTAGACGAACATGCATAAGTTAGAGAGTCTTAATTCAATATTAAAACAGCCAATGGCATTGATAACGTATTATAACGTACGCATGATACACGGATTCTAGTAAACTCTCTATGAAAGAGATATGGCCAGTTTTAATTTAGTTCAGAGATAGCTATCGAAACTTATGACCCGTTATATTCTATTTGAAGACTAACTATTCCGTGTTACAAGCTTTCTATGCTTGCTGAGATTTTCCTAGATTTGTCAATGTGAGCCGGAAAATAAACATTCGATATTCAAACATTGTAAAAATAAAATCTCTTGCATAAAAATTTTTATGTCATCCGAAAGGGATTAAGTAAATTTAGTATACAAAAGGTCTAAAAATAGACAATAATTCCAAATTTGTTCCGAAATTCTAACCGCATTCGATTTCTTTCTTTTCTTTCTTTCTTTCTTTCTTTCTTTCTTCCTTCCTTCCTTCCTTTCTTTCTTTCTTTCTTTTTTATCTTTCTTTCTTTCTTCTTTCTACCTTCTTTCTTTCTTACTTTCTTTCTTACTTTCTTTCTTTCTTTCTTTCTTTCTTTCTTTCTTTCTTTCTTTCTTTCCTTCTTTCTTTCTTTCTTTTTTTTTTTTCTTTCTTTCTTTCTTTCTTTCTTTCCTTCTTCCCTCCCCCCCCCCCCGCAAACTGGTCCAAATTCAAGTTCAAAATTATAAGTCGATCTTCTGGCTTTAACTAGTAATTTAGATTTGGGATTTCTATAGATTTCTGAAAGTTCTTTAATTGTTTGCGAATTAAAAACAAAAAAAGTGCTGTTTCGTAAAAAAGCGTGCAACATCAAAAAAACGTGTTCTTTATGATACATCGTGATTTGATGTTTTCTTAATTCTACTGTAAAAATAGTTAAAGTTTTCTTTGACAAAAAACGCGACGCACTTTGCAGTTATGTTTCTCTTATTTTATTCCAGAATTAATCACACGTCACCCACCATTCGCATTGACCAAGTGTTGTAAAACTAGCATTGCTTTAGATTAAAAATAATTTACTTTAAGTAACTCCTAATAATAAAGAGCGTATTTAAATGGTCATTGATATTTCCTAAACCGGTATTTGTCAAATTATACTCTAGTTTAATTATACTCGTCGCAAGGTTGTCTTAACTTTTGAGACTTCGGTATTTAAAAAATTTTCTTTGTGTTTAATTTGTAATAAGATTTTGTGGAGTTCAAAAAACAAATATTCGTGGGTGTTCTGAACTGTAAACGAGGCGTATCACCGTAAGACCCTTAAAACTCAACAACCCCCTTGGAGATTCCAATTCTTTAAGCGCATTAATATACTCGTGGTAAAAAAAAATAGTTAATTTTTTGACCGAGAATACATTTGCGCAACTCCTCCTGACAAGCGTACGAGTGGGAAAACTGAAGGCGAGGCAGACATGAATAAATGCACCCGCACGACACTGACTAATCATTCGGTTAACTAAGTCTCCTCGGTGTAGAACTATCGGCAGAAGCAAGTATAAACGGGTAAGTGATTGATAATGGAAGAAAAATTTACGCAAAAATTTGAATGTGGTGATAAAGTCGAATGGGAAAAGATGGAAAATGAAACGGAATTTAAGTTACGTCGATTGCGCCGGGTGTGAATATTCAGTCTTACGAACCAGAGGCTCATCACTAAAGCGTTCGACAACATTTAGAAGAAGAATTCAAAAACTGATTTGTGCGAAGGGAAGAAAACCGGAGGAAAAAACCCTTGAAGCACAGGAGAGAACCACCTGAAAACTCTACTCACATGTAAGGGATCGAATCCGTGTGAGGCAATGCATTACCAACGCATTCATCGAGGCGCACACCATCCATGCTTCCTATTTGCAATCATAGTTTCAAACGCATTTGTTATTTATGATTTTACTAGCGGGGAAAATTAAGTAAAAACTTTAACGATTGGAATAGGAATTTAGCGCGCAACAGGAGGTAGTCTAATAAGTAACCTGGTTAAATTAGAAACCTTATTTTTGGATATTTTGGTTCAACGGGGATATTAGAATCAGGGAAATCTTGCGCAATGGTAAGAATGATAAGATAACATTCAGCGTGAAGCTTGAATTCGACGAACAAGCTCTTCATAATGAAAAGCGCGCGAAACACATAACCATGGCTATAATAGTGTTAAAAGCAGTTAAAACCAAGGCCAAAAATAAGTAAATAATTAATTCAAGCGCAAAAATCTAAAGAAAGTATTAGTGAAAATTATTCGCTATGGTATAAGACGCACATAATATATGATTAAAGGCATTAAAGAGACAAAGAAAAAACTACGCTAAAAAACTGAAATGATGTAATGCGGATTATCTATATTACTAAACCCTACCCTAAATGAAAGAAAAACATGCGCTTATTATACAGGAAGCCGGTAGGCTCAAAAACGCTGAGCAAATGATTATTAATGTCCGGTTTTTACCATGGGAAACCGGATTCTTTTCACGCATTGATAACAATAGACTTTTATTGATCATTAAGGGAATTAACAAAGTTTCTCGAAGAAAGGGATTACAGATGAGGGGAGACCATACTTCACTCAGTCATATTGAGCTAGGTTTTTGTTATCAACAACACGCAGTTTTGTCATTAAAAATACTTAGGTACGTAAATATATATGATCTTATTCCAAATGTTTCCTTAAAAAGAAACTTCTTTGTGTGGCTGGGCAGAATGATGGCCATTGTTTAGGGCTTTTCAAAGTATTTTTAATTTCTTTAATTTACACCGGCCCTGAGGAGAGTTAGAAAAAGGACTACATTAAGAAGATTATTCGTAGTGCCGTGTCGCTTCGTGCCCGTCAAGTTCAGATGCCGTTTCCCGCATTCTGATTGAATGGACGGTAGTGCTGTTTGCGTATGGGTAGGAAACGTACGGTACTGATGACTTAAAGCACGTACACGGTACGGTATGCTGTAAACACTGAAATGGCCTCCCATAAGAATGGTTATCGTATGAGTGGGAAACGTACGGTACTGACTTACAGCACGTACACGGTACGGTATGAGTATGGCCTCCCATTGTTTTCATGTCAAAATAACCCTATCACGAGGCGTAGTTACGGTTACGGTATAACACGATGTATAGTACAGTACCACTACGGACATCGTTTGTCATCTGCTCTATGCTACGGCGCTGTTGTTGATTCAGTGAATGCCATCAATTCTGTGAGTATCGTATATAGTAGCTAATAACGTAGGTTACAATATCAATGATCAGTGCTTGCTGTTGACTGTTAACTATCCTTTTCGCGCCTAATAGGTGCATAAAGCCTTAAGAGTGCTTGCTGTGTACTAGCTTGGCAAACTCGTGGAAAACCTTATCAGTCTCAATAGTGCTCAGTAACTGGCTAAGCAAGATAAGAAAAGAAAGCTATAGAAGACAGGCTTGTTCTACATTTACAGAATGGATTATTTTCAAATAGTTTTATTTGTGCCTGGAAAGAGGTGTATTCAGATCACACACGTACCGCGCGTGCGTTTAGCAAACACCAACCCACAACAAATTAGTAGATAACCTGTTCGCAATAAACCTTTAGTCTTCGAGAAAAACATTTTGTTATATTTCAGTTATTCCATCTTCGCATCTTTATTGTTTTTTATTATCTGAACCAACGTGTCCGTGAGCACAAAGAAAATATTTTTCAGTTGCGATGAAACAATTTAATCTTTGCTAAGAAAATGTGAATGTAAGAAACTAACTGAAAATTCATTTACAACGGAGTTCAAGGCAACGTGTTGATCGTTATTTGATAAAGTTGTTTTAACAGTATGAATTTCAATTTATCAGCTTTTAATCTCACTACACCGCAGTGGCATAGCTAGAGTTTCAGATCTGGTGGGAGGATTTTTTTTCTTGACACTTTTAAACGAAAGGAAACGATTTGGGGTTTGTTTCATGACAGCATGAGAATGCATGTAACAGCACAACTGATTGGCTGGATCGTTTTAAGGCACTCTGTTTACTTTTCTCCATGGTAACGTTATAGCTAAATCTTCAATTCAAAATTAAACGGGGGGGGGGGGTTCTTTTAGGCGGGAGGGGGGAGTGTCCCTCCTCACTACGTCACCAGACCATGGCCACTAGTACACCCTTCCTCAGTCTCGATTAAGAGGCGTTTCAGATTCGATCTTTTTGCCTGGAGGCGACCTTGTATGTAAACCTAAAGTAAGATAATAAATCTAAGCAAAACTTGAGTTAATTCACCCACAGCTTTCGCCCTTTCTTTCCTCTCCAGTCCCCAAGGGGTCGTGCCCATCACACTCCTGCTTAAAGTTTTCTGTAATCCACGAGTTTGTAATTACAGAATAATGGAAATCTTTTCTCAGATAGTCTTCGTGGAGTATTACATCCAGGAAGGCCAAAGGCAGGTTTATGCCGTGAGATCTAGACACTTCTTATCTTATTATATTAACGGAAGATTGCGTTGTATAATGAAACTAAGGCATTAAGCTGCCCAGGGGTCTTGCATTGTCTTCGGAGAGGCAGGGGGTCTGGCTGGCTTAAATAAGACTTTACAAATCGACCACTGAATTTTGCTATGTGTAATAGTGTCTGGATCAATAAACTTTGTCAATAATTAGATTTTCGGTGACTTAGACTGGCCGGCTTTCTTTGGTCGGTGGCAATCCAGTCAAGGCAAATTAAACAATGCTTTTCTGAAGAAAATAACTGGCGAATGTGCGGGATCTCATTTTGAATGTTTACTCAATAGCTATGGAAACTGCTTGGCTACAGATGTTACAATTGTTCAGTTCTGCAACTAGATTTTCAATATGAAACTATTTAACAATTTCCTAAATCTTATTATGAATATCTTGGAACGCGCGACGCCCCCATGAAACTCTACTTCAACAGAGGGAGCCTATAGCTATATCGTTCGTCTTGTAGCACACGCCGTCTTCTGAATACAACGTTTAAAGAAGCATTTATGCTAAGCTAATGTTCGTGGAAAGAAGCGATAGATAAGAGAGCTTTAACTTTTAGGGGTGACCATTCTTTCATCAAACCAAATACTGTTTCATTTGTTTTAATTTTATTACCCTACAAAAATTTGTATAGAAACAGTTCAGTCAGGCTAAATGTATCTACAGAAAACCTAAGGGGAATTTCATCTCTATCTATAGTTCAGCTTATTCAAATGATGAATGTATAAATAAATAGTCAATTTAATCAGTTTTATCCTTTAAAAATAAGAGTAATTTTCTCCAGAAATCGAGTAATAAGCTTTTAATCACACTTTTCAGTAATTAAAGCCATCTAAATTTATAGTAATCATTCCTCATTTATTCAATATCAACGAGAGTAATTTGGACGCAATATTCGGCTCGCATTTGTTAAGAAATTATGTGACTAAATCACCAACAGGGAAAAAACAGTCCCTCAGGTTCAAAGCTCTACGCGCCCGCAGGATCCAGCTCTTGTCCTGAAGACTTTCTCTAGTTAGTCTTGAAAGATCTTCATTACATCGGGGCAGCATATTCCAATCGAAAGTAGAAAATTCGAGAAGTCTTCCCCCGATAAGATATTTTTCTTAGTATCCTTGCTGTCTTAAAATAGCTTTAGGTTTACCCTAAAATATATCAGATTCATATTCAGCTTGAATGCGCTTTAGGAAATCCCAACTGTCGATAAACTAATGATAAGTCGGAAGATCTTCTTCGGAAAAAGGGGAGTGACTGCCCAGTGAAACGTAAATAGGCTGCTCCACACCGAAGCAGGCATATTCACGGGGAGTAGCTTTCCGCTCCTTCATCTATTTCTGTTCACTTCTATTGAATTTCTGGGCCTGGCATTTTGTGACGCACAATGGTGGTAGTTTTTCGTGCGTCATAGCTCGTGTTGTTTTGGTTGGCGCTTATTTGAGTTTTGATGCTTTACGAAATGCGCATCTAAGCTCGCTCATATTCGTACTACGCACGGTCTAATCCGCTGTCTTCCTCCCGTCGTTCTAGCAAATCCGTTATCAGTTACAGCTGCCTTTCTTTAAGTAGAATAGAATCTGCAATGCGACATTAATGAATGAAAAATAAACCGCTTGATTACTCAAATGGACCCCACCATTAAAAACCTCTTAATTCTCAGAAACATCGCAAAAAATCCTAAGGAAAATTTGATTAAATTCATCAAAAGGATGATACGATGAAGGAACAAAAGCGATTTTCCTTTCACGTCGAGAAGCACAGAAAACACAGCACAAGATTACTAACAAGCAGAGGGACTCTCCACGTAGTTGCATTGTGATTCACACAGGGATAACAGATTTGGTTTCCGGGACACAAACGCGAAACAGCGTTTGTTTATGCTTGGTTTTCGCAAGGTGAACTGCGCATGCGGGAGTCTACGCGCACGGCCACACCTGACGTCAACTACTTTAAATACTTGGAAGTTCGGTCAGTTAAGCTACGAGGATCAGCGCGGACGCACAATACGCTTGGATAACTTTTGAGGCTTTGATTTTAGCCCATCGAGTCTAAGTAAGTATGAACTAAAGAGTCATCTTTATTCTTTTCGTTTTGCTCTTCACGTAAAAAAAGACCGATTTCTTTATTTCGTTCAAATTATTATAATTATGCTTCGTAATAAAAAAAGACTTTTGAAACCAAAATTAACATCAAAAATATAATTCGAAACGATTTAACAGAAAGTTCTTTTAAAATCGAGACTGCTATTCAACTCGTTATAAATAATTTGAAGGCAAATCTCCTAGTCGTTGTGTTCCGCTCTTAGTGCAGCGTACTTAAAAATTAATTACCGATATCTCTCTTGTTATGTTTGTTCAAAATTACACTGTGTGCCGAGCAGAGGAAGAAAAGGCTTAGTCGAAGGAAGTAGAACTTTTTCAATTAATTACTGAAATTCTAAACTTACGATCACGAATCCTTAGACACAATACTCACTTTATTTCACCCATCATTTCCTAACTATCGCCCTCAACTGCAGCTGCTCGGTACGAGTTTTTCGATGTTTACTTAATTTTTGTAAGAAAATGAAGAGGATATATAGATCTGCATGTTGATATTTCGTCCGTCATGGGTAATTGGCCCTCGCTCGGGGCAGATCTTCAAAATGAAGAAAAGAAAAATACATGAATGAAGGAATAGACGGGCCAGCCGGCAGCCATATTTCACGATCACCAAGTTTGAAATATAAAATTAAGTCAGTCCGGTTAATTTTTTTGGTACTTTAATTGGTGTTTATTGTAAGGAGGGAAAAAATCACTGTTTTTTTCTCTCATTCAAGAAATTTGAGCATAAACTATTCAATTCTTTTCTGATAGCAATATCAAACTTTGTCCGCGTTTCTTCACTACTTCAATCCCGTTAGAGATATGTGTTAAACAAAGTTTTTAGCGCATTTAATAAAAATTATTTCTGTACTCTGCTCCTAGGATGGTAGGTGGATTGTTTTAATTAGTTGTAGATTATTACACATTCAATTCACTTTTGCCGTTAGGGATTCTTTGGAGCTAATTATGAGAAAACCGGGACGACACCAGCCGATAGCTGGGCTGACGTTATCGGAGATCGAAAAGACGCAACGACGGAGATTCGCTGTAAAATAGGCCATTATACTAAAGCCCTTGTTCCATTAATCACGAAATTATATCAAAGATACCGATCATACTAAGGCTTTTGAATACTTGAATAGAACAGTTGTGATTTCTTGATCAAATTAGTGACGTCAGTTTGAAATCCTGAATGAAACTTGAGACCGAAGCGTCTGCTCGTTTCATTGAGTTTGAACATAAATCTTCGGACGTAAAACAGAATAGAATAGGAAAAATAGAAAGAAAGGATTCAAAGGCACTTGTGGTTTTTGAGGATCTATTGTTTTATCAAAATCAGTTGAGAAAACAGCATAGGTTTTCTCATATACATTAATTCATTTTAGCGGGTCAAAAACAAAAACAGAGGCCAATACGAAGATTTGTGTATTCTCCGTTTTTCATTGTCCCTTAAATTCGCCAATACCTCCAGCGAAAAGCTGTTTAAACTTTGTTCTCAAGATTCACATTTTGAATTTAAAAAGAAAATTAGTGTAAATTTTGTTCTGTGTCACTTAGGCCAAGCTGTGCAAACCTGTCTTCTGGCCAAACTCACGATAGCAGTTTAATTTATCATTTTAATCATCTCAGTAATTCCTGGCGGTTTCCTAAGGAATCGTTAGCTTAATCATGAGCCTCCTCGTGGTCTTCCGTCTGACCATGCAGGGACTTAAACCAACACAAGTCGTCGTCTATTCAGTCCATTTTTGTCACTAGTTACAGCCCTAAGCGATATCAATAAAATATCTAAACGTCTCAGCTGTACGCTCATGGCTGTTACGTTTCGTTCATTTTTCACACTGTGTGACTGGTTTAGTGTGATTCATATGTATCTTTAGGCGTGCTCTGGGCTCCACTTAGAGCAGATTTTGTGTGACTGTGAAAAGTTCGCGGCACGAACACGGTTGTGAAACGGTAGTGACACGGTCAAGCCAGGGCAAGGCGTGCCAAAATTCTAGAAAACGTCACGGTCGCGGCAAGGCACGCTAACGGCACCGAACGTACCGCGAGCTTTTAACAGTCATATGAAATCTGCTCTAACGGCGACTTCACGCGATATTAGCAACGATAGGCCAATAAAATATTCCACCATTGAAATAGGAAAAGAAAAATGAGAATGAGAATGAGAATGAGAATGAGGATGTGAATGTGAATGTGAAAGAACGAATAAATGAATGAATGACTTTTATTTAAATATCCTGGCTTTCATACGTTCAAAAGCTTTTTGACGATCATTTAAAAACCATGTATAAATTTGAAATTAGAGTAAAATGAACTGAACTTTACATGCTTGAGGCTAAGTCATTATATCTAATTATTATAAATAACGCTAAAAGAGAATCATTAATTGAATTTAATTGCTTGATACAAAGATTAAGAGAATGGTATTGAACGATGATCGATATAACGCAAAAAAGAAATTAACTCAGACTAAAACGGGCAGTTGTACAGATGTCATCTACTGATGAACAAATGAATCGAAAAGTTTCACCAACTCCCTGTCTAAACATGACAAAAATTTTAAGGTTTGATTACGGTATTACGAAAAATTCGAGCTATTCGAATTGGACGGGAGGGGCGTATTTCTCCTCTGATGGCGATATCGCATAAGATTTTTAACGAAGCGAATGACAACTGAAAGCATCCTTTTGTTTTTCCTTCTTTCTTTCTTTTCTTTCGAAATTAAGAACAAGAATTAGAGCAATAACAGTGTTAGGTGCACCGGATGGTCAAGATTTGCGCAACATCTCAGTCGAGATTTTCCTTGACAAAGTTCTAAAAATAGAACCGTAGAAACGTAATCATGAAATACAAAATTTTTGAATATCACCCCCGCACTTGGATACGCAGTATACCTATAAGAAAGTCAGCAATGGGAGATGCTAACACAAGAAAACTTGCCCCCTTGAAATCCAGTTATTTATCATTTAGCTCTGCTGCTGTTCGAGAAACATTTATACGCGCGGCCGCTGATAAAGAACAGATAAAAATAGCAGTTGTTAATCCTAAACCGCAAGCTGAGAGCTAAGAATTTTTAGTACAAATAAAAATCAAGTGCGCAGCAGGATTATCTGATGTTCAGTCCATAATTAGTTACCTACGCAAAAGCAAAAATATTTTGGTAGTTTGATGCGAAAGTATATATAAAACTATAATTGCATGAAGAGAAAAGAGAAAACGGGAGATTTTTAATGCGCAAATGACGTTGACTCTAAGAAAAAGAAAAAAATAACCAAAATAGTAGAGCGGTTTTCGTGTGAGTGGGAAACGTACGGTATTACTACGGTGGCCCATACGTGTCACTATATTTGCAAACCAATTTCGAAAACATAAATCAATTTCAAAAACTAAAACCAATTTTAAAAAGGCAAGTCAAATTTAAAAACGCGAGACAAACGTGAAAATCATTACGAAACGCCAAGTCCACTACACAAATCACAGTTCACTGCACATTAACAAATGTCCGCTTCACATTAACACTAAATGTCATTTCACATTAACAAATGTCACTACACATTAACAATCCTGCAAAACCATCCAATCAAAAAGCGTAGTTCAAAAAGCGAAGAAATACGGTCGTGATGGCTACGGATTTGTCGTAGTGTTTCCCACTTATAAGAAATCCGCTTTAACCACAAATACTGAACTCTGGCAGGCATTTGATTCCGGCTTGGAAGTCTAGAACAGTCGATAATCCTCTCCACCACTCCCTCAGGCTGTTTTTAGCAAGATAAATCATTTATATCTAAGACTAAGAAAATCCAACCGCGAATAAAAGAACAAAAATTTCATTAGAATTAACATCCTGGTAAACAAGAGCAAGACAAAGAACGTTGGCAAACAACATTAAAATTAGTACGTAAAAAGCCACCAGAACCTGGTGGTTCTATTATTTTACTAATTGGAGTTCTTTTCTTGTTCAGAATGAAGATTTTGACAGCTTTGTTCTGGGGGTTCCTGGCTGTCATGTTGATGGCAAGTACTGCGCATGCGCGGAAGTACTGCATGGCTAGCGTCAGAGATATTGATCTGTTTCTCCAGTACAACTGTGAAACACATCTTGTATTACACAACAGATCAGGTATTGATCTACATGATTAACCATTATCATTCCTATATCCTTTATCTATTTGGACACCATGTATAAGCCAAAGACATTGGTGGGGCCTTAATTGTTCCCCAGTTCAAGTTCCCACGTGTTATTCTAAGTTCTTCAATAGACCGTTTTCCCAAGGTTTGCGTGCGCATCCAATCTTGATGGGCCACGAGGCTGAAAAACTCAAATTTAGTAAAATTGAGAAGCAAATTTTATATTCAAAGAAGAGATTAATCAATTTTATGAATTCTTATTGAAAAATTTCATGGAAATGTATAATAATTCTCATTATAAAGCTCCTGTTCTGGTATCGTGGCTCGTCCTTCAAGTTTCTTGGATTTAGATGAGCGCGCGACCTTGAGAAAAAGGTCTGTATCATTTCTTTGTTTACTGGTACGTAACCCTTGATGAACGTACATTGGTATTGGTATAGACATCGGAATCATTTAGACGCTTTAGGTTTTCGAAATGCAAGTGTATTTCGCGCGCCCTAAACTGTCCTTTTTAATCAGAGTGATTAGTGTTTTCTTCCCACAAACGGCCAACTCATGATGTTTTCTGATCATATTTAATTCCTCTATATTCCTTTTGCCACGTTACATTTTCCTTCAAAATTAAGACAAATGTTCTTGAGTTTGTCTTCTACTTGGAAACTTTTTCCATTGACTGTTGTCAATTCTAAACAATTTTGTGCCTGCCATGCAGCTGGCGTTTCGCGTTTGCCGTAACGAGATGCTTTAAGGCCGATTTAAACGGCACGATTTTTGCTACAAACTGTCGTCTACGATATGCCCACGCCATGATTTACGTACCGTTTACACGCGCACAACTTTTTCTGCTTTAAAAGCAGTCTTTCAAGCCATAAATGTGCAGAATGTCTCCATTGTCTCTCTAAGTAATCAACTTTACCATTTGTGTGTCGCTAACATTTCTACACTCCGCTTTTATTTTCCTTTTCTTGGCATTAGTTTGACGAGAAGGCTTCAAAGTTATTGTTTACTTGGTCCAGTACCATTTTGACTGAAGTCATGCCTTCCCCACTCTTCCCCTCTCAGTACAAAATTCGTCAATACATTTTTCATTGTCTCGGCTACGATTGTTGTAAGGTTTTAAAGCATGTTTTAAAATCCTACAACTTTTTCCTTGTCGTACACTACAGCTGTAAGCAAGTTGTAGGGTTGATTTATACACTGAGCAATTCCGCGTGTTGTAAGCATGGCGAAAGCAGATCGCATGCGACATTAGTTGTACCTTGTATGTCGCCTACTACTGTCTAGCGCGCGGTAAACTCCTTTGCAAAACGCTCCCAATTAACCCAAATTCGTTTAATATATCAGTTTCTCGACGAAAGAGAGCAAGCAAATTCCAACCCAAGAGAAACAGCTGTCGACCAATGACAATGCAGGATTACACACGATTCCACAAGGAATGCTGTGAGCGAAGTTACGGCTGTAGTGACGAGGAGGTAACAAGCTACTGCTGTCTACAATGATGAACGCATGGGCTCGACGCGGACTCGATTCTTGTTTTATTCATCCGAATAACTAAAAAAATTTTACTTTTCACTGTTAAACTCTTTTGAAAATAAATGGTTTTAGATGCATCCAGGATTGATAAACTTTTTAAAGCATGCAAGCGATAAATTCTACTAATCCACGAATCTGTTTTTCCCCCGCATAATCTAAATTTTTTGCGATCCCGATCAATATCTACATGAATTCTTTTAACTAGTTTAATTGAAACTGACATGAAATAAAATCTACAGATCAAAAAGATGATAGTAAATTCTCATTAAAAAGATATTGTACAAACTTTTGTTTCCTAAATCTGTTGTGTTTTAAACAATAAACTTACTGACGTCTTTGGAAATTACGTCAATTAAATGTTGCATTTTTCCAATTTTTATTTTAACTTTTTATTTTGTTCGCTGCATATTTGATCCCCAATGAAATAATCCCACGTGTTTGAGACTATATTGTTTATCGCAGTTGATTCCATCAAAAGCGAGCGTTATCTCTCCCTCCTGACAACGCATCCTCGATGGTACCCGTTTGAAAAAAGGTTGTGCCTGATACTGAATAATATTCATAAAACACCAGACATCTTTGCTTTAACCTGATTTTGGTTTCTAAGCTAGACTCTTGTGATAATTTACCGCTACGCCTCAAACCGCTTTTCAGTATTCAGTATTCACAAGACAACCTTTCTAAAAACAGCTGTAAATGTATTTCCCGCAATTAATACCAAAATGACAGATCAACTGACACTTACTACAGTGAGGCAGGTTACTGTGGATTATTCTCGGTATTTGATTGTCATTATGCCTTCTCTATTTAACATCAACTTCCCGCCATCAAAAACTTTACAATAAAAAGCGAGCAAGATCTAAGATCTGTTTAAATAATCTTGCAATTGTATAATCGCCTGGTGATCCACAAGTGATTATCTCGCTCTAGGAGAGCTTTAACTTCCCTTGAGTTTTTGACAATTCAGAAGTTACAGTCAATTACCGTTTGTTCAAACAGTTTCATCCATTCATTTCTTGATATTTTAATTGCTAACCTTGCTATTGCAATCCCTCTAAATCTTACAAATATTGTCTTCTGAGCTCTAGTTTTCTCAAAAGTATTTCAGAATTAACTCTAGATGAGAGAACTAAAGAAGAAAAATAATGGGAAGTCCTGAGCGAACAAAGCTATGAAACAAGGGTTTCAAGTCGAGGTAGACAAATGCATGCATTTATCACATTTTGTCACTCCAGACTTTACTTAAAAAGTCCAACTGAAAAGAACTATAAATGATAAATGATAAACCGAAAGCTAAATTAACGTTAAGAGATCTAACTCTTGTTTTAGTCAAAAGCTGCTTATCTGATCATCAGTTAATGAGTCATACCCAACAGATAGGTAAAGACAAGGTGAATGGATGGGTTGATGCCGGCTTTTTGCTCTACCTATCAGCTATCACACCATTATCTTGTACAGACTGAGATAAAACCAGGTAGAACCCAGAATACTGATGATAATGACAAAGGAATAAGAAAAGAGGACAGCCGGTAGAGGAGCTAGAGTCGACAGCAAGACGCGTGCCCTAAGAGTCCCAAATGGATCACTAACTGAACAAAACAAAGACTTACTTCACCCAATCACACGAGCCTATTACTAAGTAAGACCACGACAAAAAGACTTTCAGAGTTCCATTCAAAATTGTGATAAGAATTTAATTAGAATACTAAGCACGCTAATATATATTTATTCACAATTAAGCACGACTCGTTTTCAATCGCTTTGTTTTTACAGGTGAAATTGAGCTTTTTTTTATTTGGTTTCGCCTCAAGATATTTGTGTTTTCGCTACTTTCGTTGAAGTATTTTTGTACAATTTATTTGTAGTTTCTGAGAACCTCTTCTAAGGCATCCGGGTGTGATGGTTCGATCTTGTATTAACGAGCGAATCCGCGTCGTCTTCGTTTAAAAAAAGATTAGACGAGCGGAAAACTACGGCGAAAGCGTCACTCGTCGGAAACCCGATAAGGACTGTTAGTTCCTCTGTTAGCGCATTACACAACACTCCCACATGGAATAACACCACGCTAGCCATCATCTTTGAAATATATTATCGTCTACACGCCAGATAACTACTATCTACTTTTTAATAACTCGATCGTTTCTATGGAAACCAAAGCAGTAATAAGGAATTCATTTCCGGGGGCGTTGCCGCGTTTATCGCCGTACACGTGTTGATAAAGACGAGCAATGTTTAAACCTTGTTTGAACAGTTATTTTGTGTGCCTTCTCTTGAAAGATCCAGACATTACGTCCTCTTGTAAGTATGACTGACCAGCAGCTCAAGTATGATAACTTTAAGCTAGTTTTATCATCATCATTAGTACTTCAAATTCAATTTAATTTTTAATTTTTCTATATATAGTAGCGATGAATATAAGACTTGAATGAGTATCATGCTAGATTAGTACAGCTCTTTAGTACTCTGAAAGAATGAAAAACTGAGCTGTTTCAGAAATTGTGTATCGCAGTGCCAATCTTTCGCAAACTCGACGTAGTCAGAATCAGAACACAACAGCACTCTGCCGGCATTCGCCTTCATGGTGCTTTCATCAACTTCTTCACCATTTAGACTGCATGTATAACCTCAGTGGTAAGACACTGTCTCTACTTTTGATTGTGTAACATTTTCAAATTGAATAGCTTACATTAGGAATCGAATAACGCCAGAAATGACATCTTTACGAGCCTTTCACAGCCTTGGACACGACATGCGTTCGCCCCTTTAACAAATAAGCATATTTAATTGGATTTTCAGGAACTCGCAACATGATGTTACAGCCGAAACCATTAGATCATTTAGTCAAAAAATAGAGTGTAGTACAAATTACGGCAAAGGGGTTTAACGGATACTCATGTTATAAATTCTCTTTTTATTCGAGATATTACAAGGCAATTATACTTTCAAGTATATATAAAAAAGACAAGAATGTATTGCGTCATTGGCTGAGATGATAAGCCTTATAGACTCTCCCCTCTGTGGCATTGGAAATGTCTAGATTAATTTGGCTCCCGGGACCGTCACCAACATGGCCGCCATAGCATCATGAAAAAAAAAACAGGAATAGAGTCCTGAAGTGTGACGTCATTAATTTTTACATTTTATTTTACAGTTTTTGAAAACCACGAAAAATATGTAGGAGATCAAAGTTGAAAATTAAGTTCCCACACACACAAAGTCTCTAACTTTTGGGTTGGTTTCAGCCAGTATGTTCTACATTCAAATGACTCCAAATATCCGATGGCTGTCAGCCTTCAAATTCGCTAGTATATTCTATCAGAGGGGTCGACAGAGGGTCCACAATAGGCATAGATCGAATATAGAATATTTACGCATTTCAGTGAAGATCCGTAGAATTTCAAAGTGTTTGTATTGTTGAAGTTGTGCATTCTTTACTCTACCCTTGGTATTTGTGAATATTTTGACACTGAAATGAGGCTAACCCTGCGTCTATGATCAAGGGACACAGCGGTATTTTGCGAACTCGACAAGGGTCTATTCAGGATGTGAGCTAAAACCAGCGGGAAAATAACTGAAGTTAAGGCGGGCTCGGGTTTCCCGTGATGACGCGATTTTGTGAAAATATTGGCGGGATGGACCCCTACTATGCTTAGTTAATATCAAATATGGCTCTACTAAATGATTCTTTTGTGACGTCATCACTTTAGTTTTCTAAGACGAAGTTGAGCGTAACTATGGCAACAATTTCAGTTGGCATACCTAACATTTTTCTTTCATTCAAAACAAACTGAGCCAATATCTTTACTCGTGCATTCGTTAGCCCGGCGTCCGAGCACTACATCTTGCAGGATAAGTCTGCCTGCTTTGCAACAATAGATTCATACAGTTATTTTTTTGAATTTGCCTTCGTAACACTCGGCTTTTCAGGTGGCTTGACACATTGCTATACTAAACTGGCGGATGGATACGTGAACAGAAATATTAACGATACCAGAGAAGAGTAAAACACGTTACCACAAGAATAAACTACTGAAGAGGTACTGACACCAGATGAGTTAAAAAACACTGAAAATCTTTAATTTTGCATTATACCAAACTGTATGCTTTGTATGTTGTTGTAACTTGAAATGATTGAGCTTGCGTTGGTGCGTCTTTTTTTAATATACGGGTGTCCTAGGACTACATTAATGTATCACGCTATACTCCTAGCTAGACTTTCTTTCTCGCTTTTACTGACTGGTATGCAGGACTCAGCAGCCGATGATGACAAATGATTGCAGTTTTAACTCGAGCCATTTTAAGTTGTTAAATCTTTCATAATTGTATGGAGTGTCGTTAAAAATTCAAGCTGACTGAACACTGTTGAATGTTTGATCCTTTTCAGTAGTGATATCAAGTGAGTCCCTTAGCTTCCAAAACAGTTGAACTGACAATTTCTAGTACATTGTGCGGTGTAAGCGCGTAGGTGCAGCTAGGTTAGGGGGTATAGCTTAGGAGTTTTAAGGGACAGTAAACTAAAGTAATCTATGTTATATTATTCAAATTAAAGCGGCATTCAAAACAGATCAATCAACTGCAACGGTTTCACGTAAATTCAAATGAAATTGTTCAACGTGGATGATTATAATTATCAGCCAAGACTACTTTCCAAAACTTTATGACATCAAACTTCTCACGCATGCGTCACACGGAGCCAGCTATCCTCTTGCAATAACTTGGCACTCTAATGGTGAAAGTGGAAGTGTGGAAGGAACATCGGGTAAGTACTCTTCTACAGGATGGACTATACGGAACGTTAAGTCGCGCGAGGTAGCTGTTAATGACACGGTTGGTCAATTATCTTAGTAATAATACAGTTCATGATATTAATGTAGCTCGCTACGCTCGAACAAGAAACTTCATGATGGCAAGAGGTCATTGGCGACTTGTACGAAGTCTGCTCGACTCATTTGGGGCCACGTGCATGATATGATTAGAATCCTTGACCTGCATCACGGAAAGCTGCTGGTGCGGGAAGACTAATAACGTGACAAGTTGTTCTGAGATGTGGTATCCAAGAACTACTACATGCCGAACAATTTGTTTCTGTTGGTATGTTTATGGAGACCAAGTTAGTCACAGAGGGCCTCATTAAGAGAAAGAAGACGATAAGAGAATGAAAAAGAAGAAGAAGAAGCCGAGAAAAACCAGAGCAAGAACAAGAAGCCATAGGAGCAGCAGCAGAAGCCAAGAAGAAGCCAAGAAGAAGAAGCCAAGAAGAAGAAGCCAAGAAGAAGAAGCCAAGAAGAAGAAGCCAAGAAGAAGAAG
>JAADYU020111220.1:0-12253 GCA_011763375.2 Heteractis magnifica | reverse complement strand
ACAATAAAAAGCAGTGATTTCTGAGTGAAACGCATCAGTTTTCAGTCGGAAATGTGGCTTTGGTCGGAACCAGAGATGACGAAAGCATTCGCGATCCGATTCCTAACCCATCATTACCTTGCCTTAAAACCTCTACTAGTACCTTATTTCGACACAAGATCGAGAGCCGCCGTCACTGTAGAAGACCACTAACCTTTTTTTCTTTCTCAATTCACATGCCATAAGGAGTTCCGTGAACAACGATTCGTACTAAGATGTGCCGTCGGTCACTCGTATAAGCCAAGATATATCTAGAAATTGCTTATCACTGATCGCTGATGAGGAAACCGGAATAGTACTTACAGTACAAGCAGATAATTGCTGCAAAACATGAAATCATTATCTTGATCACGGTTTGAAGAAAGTACAGCGAGGTATTGTTAAGTTGTTAGACAAACTAAAATTGATTCAAAAATGGCCGACGTCTACACGAATTTACGAAAAAATCCCACTTTTCTCGTGGGAATGCAAGGTATTTTGGCCTGCGTTACCACCCCACCCCCTAGGGCCAGTATGCAGAACTCAGTATTCACAATTCTTCTAAAATATCTGTATTCAGACATTGGTAGCCGGGCAATTAGATATCAACAACTTATATTATTAAGGAGTTGGTTGAACGCGGTCTGCGTCGAGTTGCAATTCGCATGCCTGGATTTACATGTGCCACCTCAACTACGGTGAGGTTTGAGGCAAGTTTACGTAGTCGTTAGAACATTGGCAAACTTGATCGACGCGGTTAACCATAGCCGTCTATCATAGCCGTCCAGTCTTAAACTCCTTATTGACTAAATAACTTATACTGATTCCTGTTGATAAATATACCCACCAGTCAACTCTCGTAGTATCAGTCTCACGAAAGCAGCTTAAAACAAATCCTGGTTTGGAATATCCCCGAGAAACATATCGGATTTTGGTTGGAAATGATTTCAGCTTAGCTTGCTAGTGCTGTCGCTAGGAATTCCGCTCAAACAAACGCGATATTTCAACATTGATCGTGATCTGCACAGTGTCTTCCGTTTTGAGAGTCGATTACAAAAAACAACCATGCAACTACAACAAATGCCGTAGTTATTTGGTACCGCTGATAAGCCGCGTCATTTATTTTAGAATCTGTTATCGTATAACAAAATTGATTTAAAAATTCGAAACATTTGCAAAAAAGCCGTGATTCGCTGAAATTGGCCGAGAGGGTGAACCATGAAGTGCGATCAGTTTGTTTTGCTTGTAATTATTCTTGAAGACATGATAAGCCTATACTTGAAGTACATGTTTATTCTTGCCGGCCTCTCTCAAAAACAAGATTATGATCATAAAAGTAAGATTTCAAGAACGTTTAGACATTAAGGAGCACCAGTAAAGTCGACAATGAACTACATAAAATATTTCAAATTCTTACCTTTTGGAAATAATTGATTGCACCCTAGTCAGCTTGTCTTTGGTGCTGCAGTTGCTTCAGTTATCGATACAGCTAAAAATAGAAAAGTAAAAAAGAGAAATAAGTACATGTACCTCACAAAATAAAGTATGGCCTTGTTCCAATAAAAGGGGACCAAATACTGATCCGTGAGGGACACCAGAGCTAACTTTAAATAATCTACGCGAGTCTTTGCAAAATCTTCAAATTAAAAACATAGCAAGTTTCGGTAACGAGACAACCCATTTTTTCTTTTCAGATTTGAAATCAGCATTAAATGTCAGTTTAAAAAATATTTTCATTTAAAAACTTAAACTTAACTAAACTTAAAAACTAAATGCGATAATGGATTTTTCAAAAAAGGCAGTCACCTTTAAGGGAGCGGGAAACTGATCCCTTGAAAACTTTTAAAATCTACGTACGTCGGCATACTTTTTACATGAAGAACACTTTAACAAAAACTTACCCGAAAGAAAACTCAACCACCACTAAGTTAATGTGTGATCATGATAGCATCTCGGCCCATTTAAAAGTACAGGATTACGACCTAGAAAATCAAGGTAAATTAGCCCTATATTTGCCAATGTATTACTGAACATAGAATGATAAAGATCGAGATCGCTTCCTTGAGGTATAATTCAGGAAGTTTATTGCCCAATATCACCATGACGTCACATCAAAACATACTATTGTTAAAACGCTAAGGATCTGGTCGTGGGAGGTGGACAAAACATGACAAAACACTAACAAAACAAAGAAAATCGATATGAAATGCGTTTTGTGGACCGTAGAAAAGCAGGAACAGCTACTAAACACAGTAAATATTGTGTATTACACATCAGTACATCTTATATTTGGAAACCAGACAATTTGAGAGTAAACGATTCTTAGCAGAGCGAATTTTGTTCAAATTTCTATTGTTCTGGACGATTCTGTCCCCCTCATAAACAAGCCGTGACGTCATAATGATATAGGTCAATTGAATTTTAGTCATTTATTTTGTGGTTTCTTGCAAGGCTAAGATTAATATTTGTTTGGTACAGCCAATCGCATCACATGCAATTAAGAACTGGAATCTTATGACTATATTACTATGACTAGAAAGAATATATATATTATATTATATTATATTATGACTATATTTACAGCTGAATTCCATGCAGAAGTTCAGACCATTAATGATTTATCCTAATCAATAGGAGTAAACGATTCTCTCTTTAACCTGAACTAACAACATCAAAGATCAAGAAAAAGCTCGAATGTCAGTGAGAATGATTTTTGATGATGGGGAAACTTGTAAGGAAGTTTGATTTTTTTTTTTTTTTTTTTTTCTTTCCCCGAAAATGACAACGGTCTCATCTAGTAAAAGTGACCCAGGACCCAATAAACTGCTTTCTTACGACCCATAAAGCATTTTGTTTTGGTTCGTGTCGGTTCGTGTCGTGTCGTGTCGTCTTGTTTCGTCTCGTCTCGTCTCGTCTTGTCTTATTTTATTTTATGAGAGGTACTTTGCATTAAAACAATAGTTTTTCATTTCTCATGGGACAATTCCATGTGCAGTGAAAGATAACGATTCGCTCGTTCGCGATATGACGGAAAACTCGTGAATAAAAACGATATCAAGCTCTTAACATGTCATAATTTGTTTATTACACATTTAGGGTCGATACAATAACACAGAAAAATATTTTATTGTTCAAAATATCATTGGCCAGTTTACCGTGAAGGGATTTTATTCACGGCTTTATCACACGGATATCGATCCTAAATGTGTAATAAATTGCATTTATGCAGTAAGATCGTCTCCGGCTCCGTCTTTCGATCCCTTGACGCACAGGACGACGGGTAGACAACACGTGTTTAGATTAATTCATTCGGCAGTGCCAAACCTTACGGCTTAGGATAGACAAAATATTTTCTTTCACGACAGTGTTAGGGTACAAGCATCTGGAGGAACTCTTGGCCTTTATATCACTAATTTCTGTCTGGTCCGCAGTTTTCGAACTGACAGGCAGCTCAATCAGAAATCATTTCTAGTCACAGACGGTCAGCGAACTTCCTCTCGAAAGATGGTTAACGCGATAAACCACAAGGAAAAATCTTCAGTATTTTTGGTTTGCGCGCGGTATCATGGACTGCAGACAAAATGCTGCAACTCACGTAGATTATATATAATAATGCAGCTGTCATTTACGTTCTTATTAGCAAAAACACAAACCTTTTTGATCACGTGAGCAGCACCCACAGCAATTGCGTGACGTGTCTAATGGTGGTTTTCGTGTGACGTCATAGCGGCAATGTTGGCTGAACTCTATAAAAGATTTTTAATAAATTCTCTTGTTTTATCACCCAACATGTCGGCGGTGTTATTTTATTCTCTACGGAATGATTGCAAACCACCTATAACGCCGCCTGGTTAGCACAGAGACAAGCTAAAAGTACATTTTTAAATGAGGCTAGTTCTTTACCCCTATCAAAAAGTGCTGAATCTTAATTAAACCAATGTTATCTATCTTAAAAGAATTCATAAGCATTTGGCATGGAATTAATTGCTTTCATTTAATTTTGAAACAAGAAATATGAGTGATAGGAACCGACGTTTCGGTGCATCTTGCGCCATTATCAAGGTTACATAATTAATGATAAAAAGCGGTTCATTTAATTTTGAGTGCCTAAATCATTTTTCAATCATAAAGATCATCCAGTTAAGTACGATATACGGTTCCTGAGGGCAATCGACTCGTGAATACTTATCAAAAGGATATTCGATTCGCTTAGGTCAGACACTCAGATCTACTTTATCCCAAAAGAGAATAACTTAAATAAAACTGCCTATAGAACGGTTCCTTAATGGTCCGTCTAATTTTGCTATCGAAAAAGGCAGCAAATTTTAAAAAGTGTATTACTACTACTATACGCAGTGAAATTGAAAACCGGCCTCTTGCAAATACGCGCTCAGCGGACTGCAAATGACTCACAGCGGGCTGCTAATGCACTATCAGCTATACAGCTGATTGGTTATTGGTTCATCATTCGATAGAATTTAGCCAATCAGAGTTTGGCCTCGCTGATTGATAAAAATGATGATAAA
Source organism: Heteractis magnifica (assembly GCA_011763375.2). Classification (NCBI taxonomy): domain Eukaryota; kingdom Metazoa; phylum Cnidaria; class Anthozoa; order Actiniaria; family Stichodactylidae; genus Heteractis; species Heteractis magnifica. Next base: position 7,709 of record JAADYU020111220.1, on the reverse strand, counting down.
ATGATACTGCTCGGGCGCACATAAACGATATTCCCTCCAAAAGTCACTTTATTCCCTTATTCAGGCACTCGTGACCGGAGAAGGTTGGGTGTGTCTGACAAACGCGTTTCTTTACTCGGCAAGGATCCTACAGGTCTATGCACGCCAATGCACAGGGTCAACTATACATTCTTAACATGTTGAAACTAAACATATCGTCTAAAGGATCGTCTATTTATCGGTAACATCGTCCAGAATAAATTAGCCTCAATCACTGAGCACTCTGTGCTTTTCTCTTCAACAATCATTTCTGTAAAAGATTTGGCTGCACTTTTCTTTTCTTCTTTTCCTCGCGGGGTTAACCCCTTTCCTATTTTCATTCCACGCCACATAGCAATCCTTCGCGTTGCGGCTCCCTTCCGTGCTTAGAGGTTCCTTCCACAACTTAACTATAATGAAGTTCCTTTCACAACTATAATGAGGTTCCTTCCGCAACTATAATGAGGTTTCTTCCACAACTATAATGAGCCTAAATTTCAGTTCTAAAGCAACCAAGGCATTCTATACAAAACTGGACAAGGATTAGAATCGGCAGCTTAAATATCTCATTTAGTTGCGATGGCGATGACATGGCCAAGGTTATGATAGAACCAGCTAGTTACTCAATAGTTAATCTATTTTGGGAATGTTACTGGGAAAACAGTACTGTACTCAGCAAAATAACGAAGCTTTAATTCCTCGAAAACTCAAAATGGCTGACAAAAAATCGAACAGATCAAGAAAACAATACTGGATTAAGGGAAGACGACCAAAACTAATCGTAACCATTTATCGTTTATCGTCTCTGGTTTATCGGTTTATCGTTGATCATTTATAGTTTATCGTTTAATGTCTGCCGTATGTCGTATGTTATCTGTCCTCCATCGCCTAAACGTCCACGCTTCCATCGTACACCGAGATGAGTATGGTTTTACCTTCAATTCGTTATCCTATCGTAAAGTCTACAACTAAATATTGCCGCGATATACGGCAAGCTTCTATTTAAGCAATAAAACCTTTTCACATAAAAAGGAAAATTAAATACAATATGCCGAAGATTAGTAAAAGGACAGAATCATATTAGTGTAGGACCGACGTCTATGAAGAAGGTAATTAGCTCATTTAGATTTGATTTGATTACTTTTTTCTTTTGGTTTGTGCAGAACACCGCAATTTGAAGTCGCCTACTGTATGGTTCATATTGTGAACCTCAGATGTTTGATTCTGGATACATAGAGGATATTACACGGCGTTGGAAGATATGAAGTCTATCTTCGAGTCATGAAAACAATATTCCATGCACGAGTGAGCGCAGCCATAGCCAACAATTAGACAGATTTAACTAGGTGGTTCATGAACCTTAAAGATGACGGCGCGTGCATGAAAAAGAACGCGCTCGCTCCATCCTCTTGAGGTCGTGTCGTCTTTGCTAAATCTGTCTGTTATTCCGCTATGGCGCAGCAAATGTGTGAAAATACAAACTTCATATATACTTTCAAGACACTTTGTAATTTCTTTTTTATTATCTAAGCACAGAAAAAAATTTTCCTTGGCTGCCGTTGATCACAACAACATGCCGTCCTTCGAAACTTTGCAAAACTCACCGTTACTCACCGTTTTAGTTTTACTACTAGATTTTTTCGGATGTAGTTTTGTATGATGTTTACGAATGGCTTATTTTTTAGTATTTCTCACTCATGTTTATATAATAAATCGTTTTATGAAATTTTTGCTACCACATTTATTTTCTTCAAAATTTATTTTCAGCAAATAATCCAAGATGGCCGCCACGTTTGAACCACCCCGCTATTCGGAGTTAACTAGTCCTATACAGGATGGGATTTTTAACTGTTAGTTAATTGCTTCTCAAAGTTTTATTGATACTAGATTTTAATTCATAATGCAGTTTTTCTAAATGTTTTAGAATTTTGAAGCATGAAATTATTTTTTAAAGATCATTCGGCCGCCATTCTGTGACGTCATTAGTAAATCTGAAAATAGCTTGTCCTTCAAGTAGCGGTGTTTTTCGTCTCTATTCTATCTAGTTTTTCATTTGCTTGGAATATTTCTTTATTCAAACTCATTTCCTGTATGTTTCATGGTCGGCATGGTACAAAGCGCTCCATAAATTGCCCCAAGCTGAGGATCCGCCTCTGCATGCGTGCGCGCGTTTGTAATGGCTTGCACTTAAAGGTCATTCATGACGAAGACTCATTAATAATCGAATTCCCCAAAAAAGCTTTTAAAAGTCATCTCCTAAACCAAAGTATCGATGTCGGAAAATACGAGGTGTTAAAAATGTCGATGAATAAATAAATGAACCGCAAACACAGAAAAACACGCACACAATGAAATTAAAATAACAATCTTCAGATGAATACGTATGTAGAATCTTATCACTTCAAGACAAAACGTTATCGAAATACCAAAACTAAAGGTTACTCGAATATTTACGACTGAAGGTTACTCGAACATTTGATTGTTCTAATTTGCTTTTGTTGCTCATTACGAGCAAAAGACCTCTTAACTTTGGGCGTAATGTTTTCCCATTTCAGACCACGTGTCACCTTGGGAATAAGACTCTTTGTTTGAAGTTCATGCATATTAATGTATGTTCTCAAGCGCTAGCAAGAAACAAAGAAACAATACCCAATGGAATGCCACGTGATCTGAAACGGGGAAAACATTACACCCAAAGTAAAGAAGTCTATTGGAGGGAATATATAGGTCATGTTTTTCAGATTTTAAATAGACATCCATCTCATACGAATATTTAGCATAAACGAAACGAAACGAAATTAAATAAATACAATTTGCAACCTCCACTTCCCGTAAGGGGATCTTCCGTGAGGTTGGCTCCATACTACCGCATTCAATATTGATTTTTAAGGAGGGAAGAAAACCGGAGAACTCGGAGAAAACCCTCATCTATAGGCATTAAAAATGTGATCATTCAGATGTTTATACGGTTAATTAGTCTTCCGAAACACTTACCTTGTCGTTCTACTCCAAAAGCTAAGCATTAGAAACGTCGAATAGGATGTTTAATCCCATTCAACCATCAGGTCTTAATGCAGGTGTTTATTGAAGTAAGTTATTCGAGATTTTTGCTACCTTAAGGTCCCACTCATGATCACTACAAAAGCTGCTCTAATGTGTGACATTTGTGTCAAGTTAGCGTGTGATAGGCAACACGGATTTTGTACAGCCGCCTCTTATTTTAAGCGAGTCCAGATCTGTTTTATTTTCTGATGGATAGAAAATACAGACGTTTCATTCAAGCAATATAAAACGCGCGCATGTCACTGTACTTTGATATAAACACGCAGGGAGATGTAGAGCACGAGAAAAGCGAGCTTTTGGAACACGAGACGTAGCCGAGTGCTGCCCGTCTCCCAGAGTGTTTATATCACAGTGCAGAGACATAAGCGATCGTTTTATACTGCTTTTATAAAATATTTTTCGCTGTTTTAGCGCGAGCGTTTTTCTGTTCTCTGAATCGGCGCTCGCATTATATGTCAAATATTTTATAAAGATCTTTATAAATTATTTGTAACCGCGCCTGCATGACAAAACTCCAAACTTGTTAGCATGGACTGCAAATACTGGTGGTAATTCTGATTGTTTGAAGCTTATAAATAACAATGGTTTGACTAAATTTGCATAAAATCATTTACCAAACTACACAGTTTATATTACAAATATACATTTTCAGCACAAAACTCGGAAAATTACAAAGCCACTTCCCTGGTAAAACATGTCAAATACTGAAAATGACTAAATTACTTCGTTTTAACAAGGGAAAAAAAAAAAAAAAAAAAAAAAAAAAGAAGCCTGTTCCGCAGTTGAATTACTACTACGGGCAAAACTGGCATGCAAGACTCTTTGTTTATTTTGGTTTGTTATTCGTATTGGAGGTAGTACGTAAGAGATTTATAATAACGATTTTAAAGCTGTAAAACCGAATTATAGTATATAGAACGAATTTTTGATTACAAAATATAAGAACAGTCTAAAAGCCATATGGTCTAAATTTCTTTGAAAAAACCTCAGTTAAAATTAAGAAATTTGGTCGAGTCAGAACCCCTACCCCCGGTCAGGGCAGCAATGGCGCTCTAGTTTTCTCCCCTCGGGGAAATGCTAACAAGTTGTGCGAGTTCACTTCACTCTGATTGGTTAGTTCCCTCTGAAAGATTTACTAAGATAGCTACAGAATATTGAGAAAATAAAATCATCAAAGGAGAAGATAAGGATCATCATCATCACCATCATCATGATCATGATCAGATGATCATAATGCACATTCATAATGTTATCTGTTTGCAACGAACAAGGCAAGTCAAATGTGGCATATAATAATCATCTAAAATGTAGCATAGCAACGATTACCGCATTTCATTTATTTAAGAGAAGAGAAGAGAAGAGAAAGTTCTAACCTCCATTTTGCTTTTAAAGTCTTCCACACCTTGCCTTTACTGTAAATCACTTCGACGCATTACAAAACAAAGCTAAATTGAAAACAGTCGGAAAAAATGCTTTGTCTAGCTCGAGTACTAAAATACACACTGATATTTAGATCTCGCATTATCATCCTTTTAGGGTAATGCAGTTCGCAATAAAGTTTTTTGTTCTGTGATCCGTTTCGATTTTAAATCTACAGATAAAGCTATCTCGGTAGTGACTTGGCTGGGAGTCTCTCTCTAGTAAAGTTCCATTTCCTTCCCCCAAAGGAGCCGGAAAACTGGAGGGAAAATCTTAAAGCTCTTGGTAATGAAGTCCTTTTCGTCTAGTCTCGTCATATATCAAGTACCCTGCCTCTTATTAGCTCATAAATGGATAGAAAAAGCTTTCTTGTCTGGTTAATGTATCTCTTTCTCTTACATAAGTAAATGTATAATGAAACCAAAGTGCAATTAGTAGAGCAGGTAAACAGTAGTTTAAAGCGGAAAATTCAAAGATACCTTAATTATTCCGTGTTTTTGACCACGCATTCGAAAGAAATTTTGCATAAAAACCAAAATATCTCAGCTGAACCACGAAAGAAAAGTCTCCTACCGTTAAAAAAATAGAAGTTGTTCTTTCAATTTTAGGATAACAAATAGAATACTGTTATGCTTGCTTCATTTGCTTGATTTATCGGCTGGAGTTTCTCTTTTCTCTGGGATTGTAAGGTAGATGACGAATTGTATAGTAGACCCTGGTGCTAGCCACAGGAAACAAACGCTACGGATACAGAAATTAAATGAATTGGTCAGAAGTGAAAAGAATATTTACATGAATACGTCCTGCTATCCTAAAGTACTTCATTGTGCAAAGATTAGAAAATGTGTATTAACGAAGCACTCAGGCTGATGTGAACGTGACCTTGGAAAGACCCCCATCTGGAATAAGTGGAAGAGAAACATTAAAGTGAACAAAAAAAGGACGAAACAACTGAGAAACGGAATCACCTGTTGTTCAGTAATTTGCAAGTGCGTGCTTGATAATAAAACAGACAGACACAGAAGATGGCATGGGGCATTTCGAGGTAAAAGTCTGAGTCTCATCCAATATAGAATTTTAGGAATAATCTGATTTAAAAGGAGGAAGGAAGGAAATCAGAAATAAAAAAAAGGCAGAGAAAATACAGGCGCACATGCAGAAAGACAGAACGAGAAAGAAAGAGATGAAAAAAAGAAAGGGGAAATTAAAATAGTATTAAAAATAGGAATAAATATCAGAAAAGGCGATTAAAATAGCAAAACGATTAATGAAAAGATATGACGGATAAAATGAAGCTAAATTAATAAATGTTAAAAAATTATAATTGATTAACCATGTAATAAGGACACTCTTAACTGAAAAAAGAAAGAAAGAAAGAAAAAAAAAAAAAAAAAAAAAAAGCATAAATAATGCTTCTCGAGATTCTTAGCAAAGACATCAATCGAGCTCTCTCCATATTATCTTAATTATAGCCCCTGTTTCGGAACCCTTTTGGATAATATATGTATATATAAATAAAAACCTAGAATATGGATAAAAACCTAGAATATGGATAAAAACCTAGAATATGAATAAAACAGCCTTTAAGGAAGGTTTGGCAGGTGAAAGGCATCACATAAAATCAATTTCCCAATCACTCCTAATGCTAATAGTCTTATTTTTGGTCACTATAGCCAAAATATGGAGCATAGTGGAATGCTGAAGATGATAGAGATAGCTTGAATCATAATGACTGATAATGAGTGCGATGATAGCCTTCTCGTAATTAAGTTCATTATTTAGGGTAAAAATGTTTCTTAAAGCCTCGGAACAGCAACAAATAAAAGATAAAATTTTAAAAAAATCGATATTATAGTAGATTTAAAATATATATATATTACATTTGAATCGCGTTCAAAAACCAAACATATTTTTGAACATACACCGTAATAGGGAGCTATCATCTTGCTAACTTCCATTGATTTTAAGTCTTTAAATAGTTAAAAAGTTTTTCGCTTTCTAGTTTAATTGTGATTAGCGAAGAACAAGCTATTTCAACTGCTAAACTTGATTCCACGCATTTAATGCTCCAGCCAGGAGGTTTGAGTCTTTTTCACTCTAAAACTTCCATGTGGAATTGTAGCCTAAAACTCAATTGAATAGATTTTGCCTAAGGCATTTTTCTTTTAGAAAATAGACCTATGCCTTAAATTGACACATTTTGCTAAATTTTGCCGGAACAACAATAAAGTATAAATGAAAAGAATTAATAGGGAAAATAAAATCTAAAACAAAATCGTTTTAGTTATAGATGCAGAACTGTACCGAACGTTTTGAATATTTACCTAATACAGATTAGTTTTTCTAAGCTTTTCCATACCTAGGGCTTTATATTTTTCAGTCTTCAAGCTTTCTTTTCTCTCATTTTCCGGAAGCTTTTATGCGTGTCCTTTCTTCTGAATGATAAATCGCATGGTTGTGTGCTATATACGACAACATTATTACAAGAGAGAGATGAAGAGGTTGGGTATGACGTATGTAAGTCGTCATCAGAGCGAACTGAGTTTTTATGTTCAGTACCGAGAGACAAACATGTCATGTGGTAAAGCCTCTAATCTGGTAAACTAAATTCTATAGATTGTATGTGGTCTTTGTCATTCGAATCCACAACTTTGTTTTTAAAAATAATTTGTTGATTTTTTGCGGCGCGCTCGTAATTTTTGGCGCCAAAATAAACGCGGCACAAGTTTTTGAAGTTTCGAGTGCTCTCTTTTTTCGACTTTTTTTTTCAGACCATACCTTGTAGTTTCACAAGTCAGAAGTAAACTGAGCTTCACATTATCTGGATTTCTAAACTTCAATTTGTCATATTTTCTGTGCTTGATAAAGCCTGACTAAACATGTTGTGCATTTTTAAAAACTGTTAATGGCTTTCTTAAAAGACGAGAGAGAGAGAGAGAGAGAGAAAGACGACGAAAACGACGGTTATTATTATTGTTATTGAGCAAGGTTTTGACCGTCAGAGCTATCATCTACACGAGATAAATGTTAAGACAATGCCAGAACTGAGAAATAGAAAAGAGTTTTCTGGTAAACAAACAAGCAAACAAAAAAACAAAAAAACTGGGAAAAAACAAACAAACAAACAAACAAACAAACAAAAACAAAAACAAAAACAAAAACAAAAACAAAAACAAAAACAAAAACAAAAACAAAAACAAAAACAAAAA
>JAADYU020111109.1:0-12274 GCA_011763375.2 Heteractis magnifica | reverse complement strand
TATCTACTTGTATTCATTGTATTGTTGTATATGTTCGATTCATGCCTTGATTACTAATAAATCCATTTTTTGTGAATCTGTGTGTTTTGAGTTATGTTTTGGCGTTTAAGTTCTCATTCCTTAGCCTCAAGCCACGAGCAATGATCCAGTAAGGGCAACTAAATATCTAGTATCATTTGATTAACATAGTCCGTAAAGTAGAAATATTTTTATACATCAAATAACAAATTAAATAATTTCTTTCCTGCACATAGCATTTTGATTTTTTGCTCAAACCATGAATTCGTGCCCGCGCAAAGGACGCATAGGATTGATTCTTTTTTCAATCCCACGATTCGCAATTTGATTGGCTAATCGGTTTTCGCCAGATCACCTGGAAAAAATTCGGTAAAATATACAATATTATAGGAAAATTCATCGGAGGACGAGTGAATTCCTCATTGAATTTCAAAAAAAAAAAAAAAAAAAAAAAAAAAATCACGAGTCGCGAAGCACTCCAGTACATAGGAACTCAAATGGTATTAATTTTACTCTGATGCAATTATTATTTATAGTTTTTTAAATTTCTTTCGGAAATCTTATACTACTTTTCATGTAAAAAAGAAGTATGCAAATTAGCTTAAGTGGCCCATAAGTTTCGATTTTTCAATTTTTGAGATTAAAGAAGACCAAAAATTTTATTTCGGATATTTGTAGTAGAGACATTGACCTTTTATTGCATTATTGTTTTACAACGCTAGGCCATGTACCAATGATGGATTTTATCCACTGAATTTGGTCATTTTTAGGCATTCAAAAATATATTAAAAATCGCTGAAATATTTACATTTTATTTAAAATCCAAAAATTATTCGTCAAGTTGTTCAGTGATGTCTTGTATTTGTGACTGAATTGCGTATTTGTTTTTATGATAATTAACCATTGATTGCCAGCCTCTTATTGATAGACTCATTTTGGTTCCTCTAAAAAGGCCCATAAAATTGCAAAACTTTAACGGTCGCCGTACGCCGTGAAAATTTTTTTGTGAGCCCTAAGAGTATTTTTACATAAATAACTTACCAAAATCTTCATTTTGACAAAGTTTTAGAAAATTCTAATTTTTTTGTTCTGCACACTTCAGTCGATATTTACAGACATCCACTCTTAATATTCATAAAAATAACCAACCAATAGAAAAGCTTGTAAAAGTTGTCAGTCAAGGGCCAAAGCTTCACGTCATTTTTCATCATGTATTAAACTACTATAGATATGAGAAACACAGTTAGTTCAGTTGGTTGTTAGGTTCTAGAAGGGAATTCTGCAGTTCAGTTCTACAGTTCAGTTCAGTTGAGTACTACAGTTCTGAGCAAATAAATGTCTACTGCAAGATCCCGGTTCAACTCAACTATTCTATGTATATGTGTCACTGAGGGTAAAGGAAGCACTGTTTCCTCCAGCTTCTGCTTCAGCTCACATCTTATTTCTTAGCTTTCCCCCGACGTGACAATAATTCTACAATGAAGCAGATGATCCTAAACGTTTCTCCCATTCTTCCTATTTGATCGTTAATTATCAATTATCCATAACATTGCAGGTTTTACAGGGGGTGTTTCGAGTGCGCATGACACAATTCCGAACCCGGAAGATAATTCAGTGTACACAAAAAAGTTTTGCTGCTTAGACAAAGATATCAGACATTACATACTGGAACATCGAAAAGAGGAACTAGCAAATATTGAAAGCACGTTAAGGCAGTATTCGGTAAAAATCAAACGTGACGAAGCTGCAGATGCGTTCTTGATTTCTGGTACTAAGAATGGAATCGCTGGTGCAGAAAAAGATCTCAGTAAATTCACTGATTCGGTTGTCATGGAGAAAATGGAAGTCCAGCAACCAGGTCTGCATAAACTCTTCACGAGTGGAAGAGGAGACAGGCTGATCAAGTCTGTGGAAAATGATCACCATTGTAAGATATATAAGGTCGAAAATACCTCTGAACGGGCCAAGTCGTTGCCAGTTAAAGACGATGGAGTGAGTTTTGAGGCGAGTGAAAACGAGGAAGAATTTGGAGCAATTGCACAGGCATCTTCTGGCACAGGAACTGAATCAAATGATCCTACAAGCATGACATGCGGGGATGTAACTATATCATGGAAACCGGGAAACATTGTGGAAGAAAGTGTGAGTAGCACTAGCCATGAATCAATATTTGAATCTAGTGGAGGGACCATTGTTAATCACTGGACACCAACACTTCCCCTTTGGGGGCTTTCATTTACTATGGCGTTGGGGGAGGGGAGAGGTTGAGCAAGCTTTTTGAAGGCCTTTTTGACTACCAAACATTTCATAGCCCCACCCCAGCCCTACATGTAGTGAGCAATAATTTCATAACCATCCCCCCCCCCCCCCCCCAAGACGTAAGCCTTACACCTCTACAGCTTAGTAACCCCTCTTTATGTTTTTCCCTTTGCTATTCCCCCTATTCAAAAGTGCTGCTTTTCCTGAAGCTCGTTTACTGGGCAAGGCAATGACTGAACAGACCCAACTGGAGTTTAAATGGCTACGGGCCGGGAGGCCCAAAGCCGCTTTATTTAAACATCTCTATGAACTACGTCATAAAAAGCTTACTGTGATGTGTGACAATGTGTACTAGCCCCAGTGAAGACGGAGGGCACAAAAGCGTCAAACAGTGTATGGACAAGAAGAAAAGGAAAGGAGGCATGGGGAGCAGGAGGGAAAATTTTGAAGGTGCCAACTAGTGCAAAGGCAATGCTAGAATGAATGAATGCAATAAGATCATATGGAATCCAAACTAATCATAGCAAAGAGAAAACATAAAATTCCTATTTGGGAGCAAATATTCCATTGAAGACTTCTTAAAGATCTTAGTCCCGCAATTTTGCCAATTCCCCCACCCCTCCTCCCCCCAACGCCCCTAACTCTTAACTTTTTTATTTGTCAGGTAATGTATGACTGAAAACATAGAACATAAATTTTATTTTATTTTTTATCCAAAAGTCACATTGATTATTACTATAGATAAGCTTTAATACGCAGTTCACAGTTACGCCCGGAAACTACTATAACATTTAAGCCCGGACGCAGCGAGGGTTACAGTGCGACGACTCCGACCAAGGCCAACCAAACAAATTTTCAGATAAATTTTCAATGTACATTTTCGAAACTTAACGACAGATTTCAGTTGCGAGTTTTTACAGTGCAAGATGCTTCTTGTTCAATGTCAATGTAATTCGTACACAAACAAAGCAAATTCTTTGCATTTTAAGCGAAATTTCAAACATTTGTAGAGATTCTATTGTTTATATATTCAATCGTGATTGGATAATTTACATGAAAATTTGTTTGGGTGGCCTTGGTTGGAGTAGTCAGGCGGTAAAATGAGCACTGAGAAGGGCCAGAAACATATTTACATCCAAGAACATCACATCTTCACATCGATGTTTATCGTCGTCATTTTTCTCTTCAACCACCATTTTTTAAACTTTTTAAGTCACAGTATTGTTATTTTAGATCTTCTTTCCCTAGTTCTGAGGAATGAGAATGTTGTTCTTCTATTGATTCTTCTGTTATTTTTGCTTGAGTTGTACAAAGATAGCTAACATTTGAATGGCTTCCCTCATCTCATTGGCCGGACAGATTATTTTTCCAGTTTCTTATTCAGTGGTTGATGCCAGTGGGCTAGTATATTTTAGCCCGCTGATTTTTTTATTTTAGCTCAAAATGCGCCACAATGCCCTATGAAGTTATTATAATAAATGTTTGCAAAAGGCTTGTTTGACTTGCCTGAAATGCAAAAGCAAAATTTCATTCCATTCTACTCATTTTTATCAACGAAAATTTTGTATTAATCGTAGCTTTTTCCCTCTTATTTGAAGGCTAGTGTATTGGTGGGCTCAAATTCAGGACAGATGTTTTACACCTTCCAAATAGCTGCTGGACCACAGATACAAAAAGAACTCAAAAAACGGTCGTTGGTTCCGAGATCAAGCGATATTTTGGTGATCAAACCAACTGGTGATCTTCGATGCAATCAAGTTATTTTAACTTCCAGCTGTCATAAATGGGATGGTGGAAGTGGCGCAGCCTAGAAGGTAAGCAATTTAGAATTTTTTCCCTAACACAAATTTAAATAAGCATTTCTGTAGTAACACTAAGCAGTTTTCGTATGACTGTTAAAATCGAGGTAAACGGACGTGCCGAACCGTCCGTGACCGTGATGGTGTCGTGTCAAAGCACTTTCATTGGACGAGCAGTAGCCTCGCGTGCTGTGATTGGCGCAATGGAGTGGAAAGTGCCGCGTGCCCAAACGTTTCGAAATCATACGAAAACTGAGCTGTAATAACGACGATGCTGTTGTTGATGATGATTCGAAGAAACAAGAGATGGTTATTTCATTACAGGTTGTGTGCTATCACAATACGCTCCTTTCTTCAACGACGCATAAAGCACTTTGTTTTGATTCATTGGCATCAAATTTGAAGGGCACTTTACATGACACAATAGTTTTCGTGTGCAGTGAAAGATAACAAGCTATTGTATTCATGCAAAGTGCCCCTCGAAGTCAAGCATAAGAAACCGGTGTATAGATACAATGCACACATCTATTAACACGTCTAGTGGTTTTCTTGACACTTCAGAAACTGCGTTCGATAGTCAAGAAATGTCTTCTGAAAGCTTCACAGCTGAATGCAACTTCGATAGCCTTTCCCGTCATTGGCACAGGAGGATATGGATTTCCTAAGAACACAGCCTCTCGCATAATGATTAGTGAAGTGATCAATGTCACTAGTGGATGGGGAACATCTTCCTTGAATGACGTCCGCTTTGTCGTATTAGATAAAGATAAAGAGCTGGTAAATGCATTCCAAAAGGAGTTTTTAAAGTCGGCTAGCCAACATTCTAAGGGTTACGAGAAGAAAGAGTTGTCAGAAGGGTTTCTTCGGTCTGGATTGAAGAGGCTGTCAGGCCGATTTTCTAGGTCTGATTTTGGCAGCACTACGGTGACCTCGTTTGGAAAAGTATCTGTTCAAATTGTACAAGGTGATCTCGTTCAAGAACAAGCAGATGCTATCGTTAACATCATTGGTACTGACATGAATATGCAGAATGCAGGAACATTAAGCAAAGCTGTTGCAGCTGCAGCAGGACCGGCCGTGCAAAATGAATGCACTAACGTAGGTCAACAAAAACCTGGATCTGTTGTGATAACTGGTGCAGGAAATTTAACAAGAGTCAAGTACATAATCCACGTCCTTCTAGACAATACATTCGGCAAAACATTAAAAGAACGCATCCAAAACTGTATTGAGAAGTTCCTCAAAGCTGGAGATAGTCATGGCTTTATTCAGTCAATTTCCATACCACCACTTGGAACAGGGAATCATGGTATATCAGCTGATGCTTCGGCTGAAGCTACGTTTCGGGCTTTGGAAAGCGAATGTCGAAGCTTGCAACACCTTAACAAAATAAGAATAGTAATCTTGAAGCCAGAAATGGTTAAAGCATTTCAAAACAAATCAAAAGAGTATGTAACTAGATCGTCAAATCAAGCCATATTTTATGTTCCTACACCACCAAAAGCAAAAGAAAAACCGAAACCTCTTGTTGCAAACGTGCCTTTGCAAATCGTACACCCTGTACCGAGGATTATGGAATTCCGTTTATTTGGTGAGAGCAAGGAATGCGTTGACAGAGCAAAGGAAGCGCTGAACAACGCTTTGAAAGAAGCTTGTAACACCCAGCAGGTAGAAGACAAAGATGTATCAAAGCTTGCAGAGCAACAGCGCAAGAAGCTAAAATCAATAGCCTTGAAGCTTGATGTGACCAAAGAATTTGAAGATAAAAGAGAGCGTATTGTAGTACGGGGTGGCCATGAAGACGTTGCTGTTCTCATCAAAGAAATCTGCATACAAATTAAAAAAGCAAATGAAAAAGACAACGCAGAAGAAAATGCTGAAGTTCTGCATCGAACCGTTAAATGGAGATTCCAGATGGACGACCAAGCAGCTTGCGATTGCGATTTTGAAAAGAAAGCCAATGCTGAAATCGAGAAAGCTTATGCAAAAAAAGCTAAAGAAGTAACTGTCGCAGTTGACGGCGAGAAATTTATTATTGACCTTAACGATTTTACTGGTAAGGTCCATTCTAGTGGGGCAACCTTTTCTGTTAAGCGAGCTGTCATCAGAAGCAACACAGAAGGTAAGAAGGTAAAAGTTAACTCATAAATAGTATCACAACATTGTAGATGAAAAAGGAATAACATGGCCAGAAATGATTAGTGGTTGGCTGGCTGATTCGATAGTTATATTACTTGGTTGATTTCAATTGTTGTTTGGTTGCTTAATTGCTTGATTAGTTTATTGGTTAGTTATCTGGTGAACTGGTGGGTTAATCATTGGGTTAGTATTCTGGTGGGTTGCTAGGTTGGTGGGTGGGTGGTTTGGTTGGTTAGTTATTTAGTTGGTGGGTTAGTTGTCTCGTTAATTACTTGTTTCTTGTAGTAGTTCATTCGTTTTCTGTTCTAGAAACAATTGTTTCCCAGTTTTCTGTGTGAACAAACATCTCCAAATTGACTTTCTCTTTTGAAGAGCATCCTCTTAGAGTCTAACAGTTCTAACGATTTGCCGGGGAAGGGACTTTCATTATCATGTGCTGCATGTTAAATGTTTTTTTCCTAGCTTGTAATATTTCTTTTTCTTTATCAGAGGATATTTTTTACCACAAAGATTGGCAACCTATGCCGTCAGAAGACAATGGTAAGGAGAAAACGGTCCATCTCGTGAAACTCGTGAATGGTTCGGATGAATACGAAAAAGTGTGGGAAATGTTCATCAGTGGACAACGTGGACGCAATATAATAAAAAAAATAGAGCGAATCCAAAACCCTCATTTGTACCAGCAGTATATGGTCCGTAAACAGAAAATGGACAAAGATAACCCAGGAATGAACAACGAACGCCAACTATTCCATGGAACACCAGCCGAGAATGTGAATCACATCAATGCAACAGGATTTAATAGAAGCTTCAGTGGAAAAAATGGTAAGACGTGATTGCTCAAAACACGCCAGGCAAGACCGTAAGGGTTAAACCAAGATTAGGCAATATTTCGTTTCAAAGACGTAAAATCTTATTGATAATGCAGTCCGGCCAACTTTATTACAGTGGTTCTCAGTCAACGCGACAACCGACGTTTTTAAAAGGCGTGAAATCGACTTTTGGTGGACGTCAATCTAAAGTATGCTATTTAACAACACTCCCATTCACGCTCAGTTGAAATAGGGAATGGGGAAGAATATGGATCAGCGGCGGTGTAAGCCAAGGTGGTACAGCCTGGCTTAGGGGATAGGACTGGACTGTACGACCCACGCGAATTTTCTAGGACGGGTGAGTGGGCCGTTCCCGACTCACTGATCTGCTGGAACTGAGCAAGCAGGGAGTGTTTCTGCCTTCAAACGCTATTTACAATAGCTTTTGTTTTGATCCAAGGTTGTAAAATATTCAAATTTGCCGCCTTATAAGATGCTATTGTTTCGTATGAGGTCGGAGAGATTTTGAGTTTCCCGCGGTATGCGAGATCTTTTGTTTGAAGACGATAACTCTATGACCTTATTTGGGGTTATTGTTTTCAACATCTCCGCCACAATCTTTGATACCCCTAGCAACAAATGAGGAGGTTTAAGGTTTTATTTCTCAATTCGCATAACATTAGAAGTGTTGTGAACAGTAATTTATTTCGCAACACTCCTATTCATGCTCAGTCGAAATAGGGAATGGGGGAAAATATTGTTCAGCTAGCCTGCGTAGCAGGCTCCTTCCAGGAACGCCTGCGTAGCAGGCTATTGATCAGCGCCCCTGCATCTATCTGATACTAACTTCTTGTGCGGTCTTTTTGGGCGATGAGGATGTTAGTTCTTGCCGATGAGTTTCGCCGAAAAGGAGGTGGTGGGTCAAAGTTCCGTTAGTACACGTTTCGTCCGGTAACTTCGCAAAAGAGGCTGAAATAATCTGAATTTTACTTGCTATACACGCAATCATTGGTCCGGGGTATGTGACGTACGTATCGCCTCAGTATTACACATGTGGAAGCATGACAACGTGCCGCGCTAATCCGTTTCAGGGCTATTTCGGTAGTGAAAATATATTAATAATTTCTACTCATGCAGGGGCAAAATTTGTTTTTCAGTGGGAGCTCGTTATGGTGATGGTGTTTATTTTACAACAGACGCAAGTTATGCGAAGCATTATACTCTTCCTGATGCCCATAATAACAGACATATGTACATCGCTCGTGTCCTGATAGGCCGATACACAAAGGGACAGAAAGGGATGAAAGTTCCACCAAAAGACCTCAAGAGACCTGACATGTCCTTTGACTCTGTTGCAAATAGCACTGGTTCTGATGCAAGCATCTTTGTAGTGTTTTATGACTCTCAATGCTATCCTGAGTACTTGATTACATTTCAGTAGTGTAGTTAATAACCTACAAGACTGAAGATCCTTTAGTACTCCATAGTACTGGTCCTGATGCAAGCATCTTTGTAGTGTTTTATGACTCTCAGTGCCATCCTGAGTACTTGATTACATTTCAATAGTGTAGTTGATAACCTACAAGACTGAAGATCCTTTAGTACTCCATAGTACTGGTCCTGATTCAAGCATCTTTGTAGTCATTTTACGACTGGCAGTGCCATCCTGAGTACTTGATTACATTTTAATACTGTAGTTAATAACCTACAAGACTGAAGATCCTTTAGTACTCCATAGTACTGGTCCTGGTGCAAACATATTTGTAGTGTTTTTGTTTTCATAGCTTATTGCTATCCTCACTCCAGATCACGCGCCATTCCCTTTTCTTTGTTTATCAGTAACGATTGAGACAATACGTCATTCCTATTGTTGTTCAAATCCAATCAAAGAATATCAATTCCCAAGGGATTGATTTCACTTAAACAACCACAGAGCAATGGTTTCAATTTTTAATTTGAATTTGGAGTTGAGCTATGTATATTTTTATTGCATTTCATCTACTCCAGCCTCGACTTGAAATCATTGTTTCGTGGTCATTCAAGCGATTTCAGGAAAGGTCTATAGAGTTGTTAAGTTCTGACGAAAATGTGCTTAGAAAATAGGAAACATTTTTAAACGGAAATGCTTTTACCTTTAGGACCAGGAAGACTCGTTTTCATTTCGTCGCATCACACTTAAAAACATTAGGTCCACTTCCAGGCCGTTGTTTATGTGAAATACTAATCTTCTTCCATTTATCTCTCGCAAATTCAGTCGCTCAAAGCATTTAAATTTAAAAATTGAGAAAGGGGTACCAGAATCTCAGGGTTCGCCATTGAGTTCCTGTGGCATCATAGCCCCAATATTGGGGGAGTCAACAAATTAATAAAATATTTAGTCAATAACCAATAAAAGGAACTCTGTAACACCGTGATAAAGAGAGATATACTTAACTTTACTGATGTTTTGAGCTTGCGCCCTTCGTCGAGTAGAAGCAGAAGGGAGAAAGCTCGAAACGTCAGTAAAGTTAAATATATTTCTCTTTTTTCACGGTGTTACAGATTTCCTTTCATTGGTTATTGTTATTATACACCGACGCAGCCTATACTAGCTTACTCGCTAGTTTTCAAAAATATTTGATCTAGGCGCCTTTATCCAATATGGCTGCCATGTCTTTTGTCTTCTTATTCTCAAAAGAAGTGATGCACACCAGGAATAAATACCAAGGCCAAGTTTGCATGAATGTAAGGTGACTCCAATGATACTGCCAGGGCTTGAACGCTTTTAAGATTCACTTAGGTGCCCCTTGAGACAAGAAAGCAAAAGACTTGTCCCTCTTAGCACACATGCCTAAATAATCTATAAGTTATTATACTTAGCTATTACGGCTGGGTATTTTAATTGAGAGTTAAATACCGAGAACGGAGGCAATAAAATGGATGCCTACCATAAAGTTCGATTTGCGCACGCGCACAAAGTAAAGCTCGGAGCCGCCGAATTTCCTTCGAGATTTTAATAAGGAACCATACACGTTTTGAGCTTCACAAGGCCAAAACCCTAATTAATTTTGCACGGGAGTCTATATTTTTTGTTCAATTTTCCGAAAGAACAGGTAAAAAAAGAAAAAAAAAAAAAAACCGTTTGAGAAAGTTGGAGAAAAACGTAATTGCTTTAACTTATAAAAAAGCGTTGTGTCCGTTTTTGTTGTTATCTTTGGAGAGCAATTTTTTGGGATTTTTGATTTTTGATTTTTGATTTATTTTAGCAAAATTAATGCTAATTAAAATTTTAAGCTCATTATCGTAGCGTTCTTAAGAGCGGCCGTCTGTAAGTATCACCTGAAGCGTGCAAAACGAAAAAAATTAATTTTTCTTAAACTTTGTCAAAATGAAGGTTTTGGTAAGTTATTCATGTAAAAAATACTCTTAGGGTGTTCTAATTTGAGGGGATGTGGCTCAAAATTGTATATTTTACCGATTTTTTTGTCATTAGAGAAAACACGCCAGAAACCGCTTAATGTATGCAAATTACGCGTGAACTTAAAAATTCATAATTCTCACAAAATTTGACCGATTTTCCTGATTAACTTAATAAAAATACGCAGGGACGGATCCAGGATGTTTTCTAGGGAAGGGTGCACCTGTAGTATCTGTAGTATTTACTAGTGAAAGGAGCACATAATAGGAGTTGAGAAGGGCACTACTGTCCTTAGGAAGGGAGATGTACACCCCTAACACCCTTCCTCTGATCACGTCACTGGAACGTACTAAGTATCAATGCAGTAGTGTAAAATGACAAATTTCTAACACGCTCCCTGATTGGCTAGCTGCTATGTTTTGCATGAGACCAATATCACACGGCTTGCTTCGTTTTATTTTACTACGGCTCGGTTTTACACAGAGCTCGAGACTTCTCCCAGACTATCCCTTGTGTGATATTAGACCGATATCACACGGGAAAAAAATCTTATATTTGTTGATTATCAACACTTTCAACATTTTCGCTGTTTTGTACATCATTTGAAGTGCATAATTTGGTAGACTTTTGGTTCTCGAATTTACTTTAAATCATAATTTCAGTTTCCCAACACTTGGGATGTTGAAAAAACACTCTGAGCTTTAGATTCACTTGCCCTATGGCTCGTCCTAAGACTTCGTTCGTGCTTTCCCAACATCCCGCAGGGGCGGATCCAGGATTTTTTCAAACAAGGGGTTGTAGGATAGCTTTGCCTGACATTCGTTTGCTACCAAACAAAAAGAAAGAGAGCGCCCCTGGCGTTTCGGCACGTATTTTTCAACTACGAGGAGCCGATAGTAGTGCTTTATGAGCGTCTCAAGTAAAAAATCCAAAAACAAAATCAGAATTTTTATCATTGTATTTAAGAAAAAATCCAAATTATCACAGGGGGGTTGCAGCCCCCTCAACCCTCCCCCTGTATCCGCTCCTGTCCTGCGCATTGATAAAACAGCATAGAACAAGGAAGAGCGTTTCATAAAGCTTCACAAATAAAGACCATGGTGCTATACATTTTGCCGTGATATTTTGGCGGAAATTTCGAGGGTTCGGCTATATATTTCACTTTCCGACTGATAGTTTGTTAGCCGAATTAGCAATTAGACCACTCGTCGATCAAATTGCAGGCAATATTTTGAAAAATCCAATCCAACCCAACTACTTTGGCAAGGTATAACAACTTTTTCATCATCATTATCATCATCATCGCCATCATCATCATTATCATCCTCATTATCATCATCATCATCATCATCGCCGGCTATCATCGTCCATCCCCATCATCCCCATTATTATTATCATTTACACCAAACAGAAAGTATTCATACAGACAGTCATTCATACATTACTTTCAAATTATCTTTTAACGTAGTTTTTATAAAGTTTGACAGCGAATTTAAGTTAGGTAAACCATAATATAAACGCCCAGTTTATCGTGTTGCGGCGCATGGGTTATTATTCCTGATTCAGTTCATCTGTCTAACAAACCAGTGCACGCGCAGCATTACGATAAGCTTTTTTCCTCGAGAAATATATTATGGGATTCGATTCATTAACGCCGTCATCATGCCAACGGTTGCTGCCAGAAAGTCTGAGAACTGACAGATAGCAATCCGGATCCGAAAATAATAACCTTTTATCTTAATTAAAAATTGACATTGTAAGTTTCGGAATTAGGTTCAAGGAACCGCGTTGTCAGCATTTTGGTCATTATCCGAAATTCTGATGGACGTTTTGGTTCTTATATCAATTTA